>MU683814.1:5667-32457 GCA_026770625.1 Nicotiana glauca
GGTGATAGTGAACAGCTGTAGCTAAACCTTAGTTCTCTGTGGGATTCGACTCCGAACTTGTAAACCGGATTATATTTACAACGACCGCATTATCCTTTTTATAAGGCATAGTTGGGCGTGATCAAACAACCAACAACGAATTCCTTTTTCGTATTTCCCAATCACTCAAAAGTCCTAAATTATTCATTATTTCATTCTATCCCAATTTTTTTTTTAAAATATGTGACGATTTTGAAAGTAATATTACCTCTTTTTCTCTACATTTACTCATATGCATAATTGATGAAGTTATAATTAAACGAAGCATTTAAAGGAAAGATAAATGATAGTTTCAATAAATATTTTTATGACTAAGTTACTAAATATTTTATAAGGGGTGTATAAAAAATATTAAAACACATACTATTACTTATCAAATGGAATACGTATATAAATAAACGAGTCGTTTGGTACGCGACCTAAATTATATTGGGATTATAATTGGGAGAAATTCAAAAATAGTCAGATTTACAAGTGGTCATTCAGAAATAGACACAGTTTCAAAATTAATCTAAATTTAGCCACATTTCATGTAAAGATAAACCTGAACAAAAATACTGTTCAAAATCTGAAAAATACTCTAGCATAATATACTGGTTTCCAACATAATATATTGGAGTTTCAGTATACTATACCAGTCCAACATAATATGCTGGAAGTTCATACACATGTGCTCCAATCTCCAGTATATTGTGCCGGAACTTTCCGCATGTTGGAGTTACAGCATAATATGTTGGTGATCTCCAGTATATTATGCTGGAACTTTTCGTGTTGCAGCAAAATAATAATTATTTTTAATGACTTTGCAAATGCTGACTATTTTTGAACGACCAATCCGAAAACTGGCTAGCTCGTGCTATTTTTACTATTATTTTCTCAAGATTAATTTATACCACATGGAAAGTGGGATAAAATAATCCCAACTTTGATGGGATAAGGTGAGATAAAAGGGATATGCTGGATTAAGTTTGGGATTAAAGTTACGGTATAATTTTAATCCCAATCTTATCACACCTTATCCCTCGTACCAAACCACCCCTAAGAAGACAATATCTAACTAATGTCCAACTGAATACCAGTTTAATGCATAAAGCATTTCGCGTTCACTCAAGGTCCGAAAAGTATAACATTTCTAAAAGTGTGATATAGACCGTCTATTATTCCATACAAACACTGATAACTATTTTCACATTTCGAACTTGCGACCTATTTGTCGAAAACAATTTTCCCCGGTGTCCAACATCCATCAAAATTGTTTCTCCAGCTTATTTGGCTTCTAATGTAAATGACAAAAGTTAACCAAACGCGCAAATTTGAATTGGGATCTCAAAAATTTGAAAATTTTCCAAACATCTCAAATTCCCGCTCATTCTTCACCCATCTCCATCTCTTGCCTTTTCCTTAACCAATAACTCAAAATCATTTCCTTTTTTCTTCTCCAAAAACCTTAATAAACAAATTCACAAATCCATTTTCCCTTACATTAAACAAATCAAAAAAGGGAAAAAAAAAATTTAAAATGTCGACGACAACATCAGTTCGCCGGCTAAAAGACCGCGGCGGCGCCGGAGTGAAGATCACCGCGCCTCCGTCCACTAAAACCCTAACCCCACTTTCCAACAAATCTGGTTCCGTTACGTCCACCGGCGGGGAGAGTCTCCGGCGATCTGCCGGTAAAGAAAACCCGAGACCTACATCTCGGGTTCGGGCCGCCACGGCATCGTCCAATCAAAAACCGACGCTTCGTGCCATGCCGAGAATGGACAAGGCAGCATCGTCATCAGCGACGGCGAACGCAGTTGAAGTTGGCGAGCCACGTGCGAGGTGGTCAACGTCGTCAGTGCCGAGAGGTAGGAGTTCTAGTCCATCAGAGTTCTCTAAGACTTTGTCGAAAACATCCAGGGTTTCTAAGGTTTCAGTGAATTCTAGGGTTTTGAATGACAAAGTGAGTGAAAATGGGAATAGGGTTTTGAAAGAAATGGAGAAAAGTGGTGAACTTTATGGAAAATTTGATTTAAAGTCTGTCAAAATCAAGAAATCTGAAGTTAAAGTTTCTAAATTTTGTGATGCAAAAGAGCTTAGCTCAAGCTCAGTTTCAGTAAAATCAAGTGTGGTTAATTCTAATGTAAAATATCCTGTTTTAGATGAAGTGAAGTTGAAATCTTCGGTCGAAAAGAGTGGGAATATTGTTGAGTCTAATGTGCAAATTCCTGTTTTAGAGGAACTAAAGGTGAAATCTTTGGTTGAAAAGAGTGGTAATATTGTTGAGTCTATTGTGAAAGATTCGAGATTGGTGACCAGATCAAATAGTTATTCTGGAGTTTCGAAAGAGAAATGTGTAAATGAACTAGGAAAGGTTGGCATGAGTGTGAATAAGTACCCAAGTAAGCTGCACGAGAAGCTTGCCTTCTTAGAAGGAAAAGTGAAGAGGATTGCAACGGATATTAAGAGGACTAAGGAGATGTTGGATATGAATAATCCTGATTCTTCAAAGTTGATCATTTCAGATATCCAAGAGAAGATATCCGGGATTGAGAAGGCAATGGGTAATGTAGTTGATGGTGATGGAAAACTAGGTTTGCTGAGATGCAGTAAAAATGAAAATGTGGATGCTGGTGAGAATATATCCGGAATTGAGAAGGTGACGGGTGATGTAGTTGATGGAGATGGAAAATTAGATTCGCTGAGTAGCAATAAAACTGAGAGTGTGAATGCTGATGAGAAGATATCTGGGATTGAGAAGGTGATGTGTAATGTAGTTGATGGCGACAACAAAATAGGTTTGTTGAGTGAAAAGAGGGAAGAAAAACTTGAGGATGATGGGAAAAGC
The DNA here is from genome assembly GCA_026770625.1 of Nicotiana glauca. Classification (NCBI taxonomy): domain Eukaryota; kingdom Viridiplantae; phylum Streptophyta; class Magnoliopsida; order Solanales; family Solanaceae; genus Nicotiana; species Nicotiana glauca. The sequence goes on from MU683814.1 coordinate 8,537, forward strand.
TTTGTGAAGGGATTAAATGTAGAGCAATTGGAGGCAAGGTTGTTCCCTCACCATAAATTGTTAAGAGAGAGGACATCGTTGAAGACATTAATGGGCTGTACCAAAAGCGAGCAACTTAAATCTGTTGAATCAACTAGTGAAGTGAAGCTTGAGAAGAAATCTATCAGTCCTATTGACGAGAACCCTATTGCTGTGGAGTTCTTGGCTTCTCTTGGTAAGGAGCTATCTAAAGTTACTTCTAGGTGTGAGGATGCTTGTTTGCAGATTACCAATGTTCAAGAAGTGGATGATGCAGTGAGTTTGGAAAAACAAAATTCTTCTTCGAAACTGCTCAAAGGAAAAGATAGTGTTGATCATCTTCTGGCAAGTGACGAGAGACTTGAAAGTTTTGATGATCAAGAGAATAAACCAGATATGATCATGGAGGAAGAGCCGGAAGATAGTTGTACATATGAGCTCAATGAGATTGGCCGTAAGACTTCTACCGGAGGGTGGTTTGTCTCTGAGGGAGAATCTGTTCTCCTCACACACGATGACAGTTCTTGCTCCTTCCATGATATCGTGCATTGTGAGGTATTATCTTCCTAGCTTACCATCTCTCTAAATATTAAGATGTTAAATGGAGCCGCACATGACCTTTTACAATAATGTCTCCTGTTAACACATGATTCTTAATATGCGACTTTAATAAAGTTCTGATTTGTTAAATTTTAGATAAGGCTATAGCATCCAAGTTTTTAGTTAATTCCTTCAGCTCCTAAGAAATGTTTCCTTGTAATCATTTTGTTATCATTTCAGGAGAAAGCCGAGTATAAACCTCCTGTTGGGGTCTCATCAAATATGTGGAGAGATTGTTGGATAGTTCGTGCTCCTGGTGTAGATGGTTCCTCAGGGAGATATGTTGTGGCAGCATCTGCTGGAAATTCTATGGATTCAGGTTTTTGTTCCTGGGACTTCTACACTAGAGATGTGCGAGCCTTTCATGTCGATGATGGATTTAGTACTACAAGAGCACCCCTTGCTGCATTACCCAATAACCCAATGTATCGGAGAAATACTCTATCATCAATTATGGCACCACAAAATCAGCAATGGTGGTACAAACCTTGTGGACCACTCATCGTATCAGGTGCTAGTTGCCAAAGGATGGTCAGAACTTATGATATTCGTGATGGAGAACAGATCCTGAAATGGGATTTACAGAGGCCAATGTTGGCTATGGATTACTCAAGTCCCTTGCAATGGAGAAGCAGAGGAAAAGTAGTGGTAGCTGAGACAGAGGGTCTTTCTTTATGGGATGTCAATTCTATAAGTCCTCAACCACTGCTTTCTGTATCATCCTCTGGTCGCCAAATTTCTGCACTACATGTAAATAATACAGATGCTGAGCTAGGCGGAGGAGTTCGACAGAGGTAAAACTGATTTAGTTCTCCTAATTTTCATTGGTTATGTCCCGACAATAAATTGGAACTCGACAAAATTAATTTCTCCTCTTATGCTTTTCTTTCATGAGTTTCTTGAATGCCTTTGACATTCTTCTTCTGGAACATATGCTTAATATCTCTTAAGCCTTGTCTATACTGAACCTATTGTAATCAAATTTCTCTTGTTACAAGTAAACATGTCCACCTGTAATATATCTCCAATAGCCATGTCAATTAGGTGCTACCCAAGACTCTTTCAACTTGAGGGGATTGAAAAAGTTATTTTTTTTATTTGCTTATTGGTAATTGAATAGGGGATCTGAGCTGCCTTGTTGCGTCTGTTTAAAAGAATGTAACTCACAAAAAGATCCAAGATATGTAGGTATGATGTTGTTAACACTTGATATTTTCCAAAACTAAGTTAACCGTTGGTTCAGCTAATCAGCTTATATGAGGTAGTTAAATTTAAGAAGAAGAAAAAAAAGACTTTGAAACTTGTGGTCTTAAAAGCTGAGGGGTAAAAACTTTATGGTGCTATGACATTTTTGTAGCTATAAAAGCTTCTCAATGAGGGTAAAATGGAAATATTAAATTAAATTGTTTTCAAATATAGAAATGTGTCATTCTTTTTAGAATGTACTAAGAAGGAAAGTGTCGTATGAAATGAAACTGCGGGAATATTAAAACAGGTTTATATCCCAGGACTAGTATAAAGCTATCAACTGGCTACCATATCATATCACCCTTAATTGCATCCAAGAAGTATAATTCGAGCCTTCAAACTTGATGGAGCAGCAGTAGTATGGAGATTTTTTTATACCTAGCACGGGTCTGTAGTCATTAGTCTACATGACTGGTTCAAAGAAGTTTCTGTATGATGTTTTCTCAATGTCAACTACCGTTATGTATTCTACAGAACAGTAGCAAAGTTCTCATTTTCAGTTCAATTATTGGGAAAGCCTTTTCACCTGTATCAAAAGTTTAAAGCTACATATTTGGCTGCAGGGTTAGTTCCTCCGAAGCGGAAGGAAATGATGGCGTGTTTTGCACCTCTGATTCCATCAATGTATTAGATTTCCGTCACCCTTCTGGTATAGGACTAAAAATACCAAAGGTTGGTGCAAATGTACATTCACTTTTCTCCCGCGGAGACTCTCTATACCTCGGCTGCACTACTGTGAAATCTGCAGTGAAAAGACAAGTTTCGTCACAGATCCAGCAGTTCTCGTTGCGCAAGCAGAGGCTTTGCAGCAACTATGTATTGCCAGAATCAAATGCTCACTCCCATTACATGGCTTTAACACAAGTTTGGGGAAACTCAAACTTTGTTATGGGAGTTTGTGGACTCGGGCTATTTGTTTTTGATTCACATAAGGATGATATATTGCAATCTTCCATTTTGGATCAAAACAATGGGCAGAATTTGAGAGAAACAATTGGACCTGATGATTTGTATTCTCCTTCTTTTGATTACTTGTCATCTAGAGTTCTTCTCATATCAAGAGATCGACCAGCTATGTGGAGGTATATGTTTTAATTGTTATATCTTTAGGTATAGTTGCTAAGTTATTTTGTAACTTAATATGTTTAATGCCCTTCTGGTTTGAGGCTTTTGGTGTGATCTTTACAGTTATCCATTTTTCAGTGTGGAGGAACTATAGAAAGATTTGACCTTATAGCAATGAGGACATTGCTAATTTATAACTAGCTTCTTGTTTTGTTTTGTTCTATTTTTGTTTAAACAACTATGGTGCCTTAAATGTTCACGTGTAATGCTACAAACTTATAGTTTTGTGAGTTAGGAGTGCACAATAAAGGGCAATGCATTGTAGTGAGCTCTCGCTATGCGCGGGATCGGGGAAGGGTTGGACCACAACGGTTTATCGTACACAACCTTACCTTGCATTTTTGAAAGAGGTTTTTACGATTTGAATTTGTAATCTTTTGGTTGCATGATAGCAATTTTACTAGTTATACCAAGGCTCCCTTTAGTGCATTAAACAATATATGAAGGAAAAAATGGAAATCATAATAAATGGGAACATTTAATCCACTAGAGCCTATTTTAACAGAAACCAATTTAAGGTTGTGTACAAATATGTTGGTCCTTAGGCTTAAACCCCAATTATCTTTTAAAACCCACCTAACCTATAACCTATCAAATCACCCTATTAATATTTCAAGAAATGCGTATAGGGAATGGTAAGAAGAATTTCATTGAAATTTATAACCCCAACGGAAGACTTTATCCCTATCTTGTAAAGATAGAGAGGTTGTTTTCGATAGACTCTTGGCTCATGAAAGCATAATCGCAACATTCTTTTATGGTGATGAGAAACCATGGAAAAAGGACGCATTAACAATATTAAGATAATAAGATAATCGAAGCAAAAGAAGAAATATTTTGTAATAGAATTTTAAAAATAAGAAAATACGAGAATAATACTAATGCTACTGGTCTGGAACGAAAATACACTCGACTACCTACTAGACTTCTACCCTAATTATTGGCCTCCACGCCCCTATCAAGAATCTTGTCCTCAACAAGCTAAAAATATTCCTTATCCTGCCTAATCACATCTGTCCAACACTTCTTCGACCTACCTCGATCTTTCCTTACATCCACCATTACCAACCTCTCAAACCTTCTTACTCGGACATCTGTGCATCTCCAAATTGGAGTTCAGCTATGGGTATATTAGCAGAGAAATCTCTTAACGTCACGCAATCAAATTAAGAAGAAAATTTCACCAGAAAAAAAGACCCACAATTTCACTAAAATAAGCCCAACCATTTCCTACTCATCCAAAAAGCTGATGAATAACATTTTTTCTAAGCAGACCAATATAACAAAAGTTCATCATTTTTCTCTCTCAGAAAAGAAAGAAATATTTATTTGATCTTTACTTCTCTGACTTCTGCCTACAGAGAAACGAAAATTCTTTTATTTAAATCATCACTGATCATGTTATTCCATTCATACTCATCTTAGACAAAATATTACACAATAAAAAGTATTACAATTCTCTATATTTTCTAAACGTATAAAACTCCTAGAAAGCATATTTGAACATGACTTCCTAGTTTAAAAAATTATAAATATTAAAGACAACTGATTTAATGGCATATAGTTTATTGTACACTTTTGAATCCACTATTTCTAAATCTCGAAAACCTTTCCATTTAATGGCTTGATGTTCTCAGTCCTGTCATTCCAAATTTAAATTCGTGGCCAATTTAAATGAGTGGATCAAATTAATGTGGTTTTCCAAACTTTAATGTGATAGGAACACTCACCTAATCTTGATTAGGATCATATGCAATAAAAAATGTTTGTATATATATCAAATAAACATATTTTGTGTCAATTTTTTTTTTTTTTTTTTGATGAATGACTTGTAGTTCCTAGGTAGTGCAGTATAGGTACATTACGAGGGAGGTTCAATGAGTATTAAAAAATGATACAGTATAGTCGCTGTAAAAATAATAGCCAAACAAATGTATACAATTTGTATATATATGTTATATACAAAAATTATAGTATAAATTTTATACATTTTTTAGGCTATCAGATGTAAATAGTTTCTCGCGCGGGCTAAAATGATAATACCCTATGAATATTGATATATCCATGTATGTGTTATAAATATATTATATATGGATGTTCATTTAGTACTCCGTTGTAAATAAGCTTCCTGAAGAAGCTTATCCATATGGGACTCCGCCGTAAATATGTTTATCTATTTAGTACTCTATTGGAAATAAGCCTCCTGAAGAAGCTAATCACTTCGGTACCCGGTTATGAATAAACATTACCCCCCGGAAGAAGATTATCCATATCGGGTATAATAAGTTTATCCTTTCAGTATCCGGTTATTGATAAATATTACCCCCCGTAGAAGATTATCCATGGGGGTATAATGAGCTTATCCTTTCAGCACTCCGTTATGGATAAACATTACTCTTAGTATAAGATTATCCATATCGGATATAGTAGCAACTTACACACCAGCTTGTAGTAGCTTACACAGCTGCTTGGAGTAGCAGCTTACACAGCAGCTTATAGTAGCTTACACAACAGGTTGTAGTAGCAGCTTACACAGCAGTTTGCAGTAGCAGCTTACACAGCAGCTTCCTTTCTTCTATAAATAGAAGAGTTTTCAGTTCATTATGTACATCAGTTTGAATTCGAATAATATATCAGTCTCTCTCTATACTTGTCTTTGCATTACAGTCTTTATTTTATAACACGTTATCAACACGAGACTCTGCCATCTCGAGCAAATATTTTAAAAGTATCTGAGGTAAGAACTTTCTTTTCCTAAATAATGTCAAATCTTTCTAAACTTGAATTTGTAGCCCTGGATATATCGGGCAAAAGCTATATGTCTTGGGTGCTTGATGCTGAAATTCATCTTGATGCGATGGGTCTGGCAGACACCATCAGTGATAAAAATCAGGCATCAAACCAAGACCGTGCCAAAGCAATGATATTCCTACGCCATCACCTTGATGAAGGCCTGAAAATGGAATATCTTACTGTTAAAGATCCAGTCATACTGTGGAATAATTTGAAAGATAGATATGACCACCTGAAGATGGTCGTTCTTCCACAGGCACGTTATGATTGGACTCATCTAAGGCTACAAGATTTTAAATCTATCAGTGAGTATAATTCTGCTATGTTCAGAATTATTTCCCAATTAAAATTATGTGGTGATAATATGACTGATCATGATATGTTGGAGAAAACTTTCACCACTTTTCATGCCTCGAATATGCTCCTGCAGCAGCAATATCGAGAGATGGGATTTAAAAAGTATTCTGAACTTATCTCACATCTTCTTGTAGCCGAGCAACATAATGGGCTATTAATGAAGAACCATGAAAGCCGACCTACTGGTTCTTGTCCATTCCTTGAAGTGAATGAGACGAACTTCCACCAAGCTAGACGTGGAAGAGGTCGTGGCCCCAGTCGTGGTCATGGCCGTGGTCGGGGAAGAAACTCTAATCATGGTAATAATAATGCACCAAAGAACCCTCCTCGCCACCAGCAGTGGAAAAGGAAGGAACAAAAGCATGAAGCGGTGCAAGCACCAAATGCAGAAAGTGCATGCTATAGATGTGGAGGAAAAGGGCACTGGTCACGTACCTGTCGTACGCCAAAGCACCTGGTTGAGCTTTATCAAGCCTCCCTAAAGAAGACAGAGAAAAATGCTGAAGCAAATTTTATTTCTGAAGATAATTTAGACTTCATGCATTTGGATGTAGCTGATTACTTTGCACTCCCAGAAGGAGAAACAAGTCATGTAATCGGTAGTGAATATGTAGAAATATAAATATTTTAATTTTTGTTGTTTGGTTATGTACATAAATAAAAGTTATGATTTGATAATGATGTTGACTATAATATATCTTATTTATGTCATTTTGAAGAATATGGATAACATTATTAGATCAACTTAAACTCTAGCAGAGTTTGCAAGAAATATACAACCACCAGAAGTGGTTATATTTCGTATATCTCATTGTAATTATATTTTGTTAACCACCAGAAGTGGTATATGCCTATGATCACCAGAAGTGATAATTTAGGCTTTCTATGGTTACAATTGAAGATAAGCTACATAAATATTCTCTATATTAAATGCACGCCTCGATTTGCTCCTGAAGTAGTAAATATTTTAAAAGAGGTTGAGGCATCACAATTTGATGTGATTAATGCGCATTCAGATAATTATGTTCGATTTTCCTGAAGGATGAGAACTTTTGATAATAATAATCCATTCCCTGAAGTGAATGTGATAATATTAATAAATCTGATAAATATGAACGCGCTCTTGATGCAAATATATTACGATTCACCTCCAGAAGAGGTAATATAATTGAGAGAATATATACTCAATATTTCGTATTTTAAATTTGCTCCTGAAGAAGTAATACAATTGAAATTGCCTCCTGAAGTAGGAAAATATTATGAAGAGGAGTTTTCTTGTGCTTAAATAATTGTTTATTTGATTGTGATTTTCTCTTATGATACCAGAAGTGTTTGAGCAATATTTGATAGTACAAAATGTATCAACAACTCCCGAAGAGCTAACTGTTTGCCTAGAAGACACATGACACCAGTAGTGTCCGATAAATATTAGATTGTGGATAATAATTGAAGGCTCTCGAAGAGCTTATTTACAAATATGTCATTCATATTATATGATTATGGTCAAAACATATGTTGTAGTAAACCCGAAGTTTACTAAAATAAATGGCTATCATATTGAGACTATAAATGATTGGAAGATTGAAAATCTTCATGTTTCCACAATCATAGGGGGTAAAATAATATGTATATGAGAAGTTACCCGCCTTATTCTTCGATTTGTACTACATCATGTATCACGGTAAACCAGAAGTTTACTAATACAAAAGTAGCCACAGTAAATCAGAAGTTTACTAATGCAAAAGTTTATGTCATAGTAAACCAGAAGTTTACTAAGAGATAGCACATGCCATGATAAACTTGAAGTTTTCATTTGCCATTTTTAAATGAGCTATTTGAGAATTTAGATAAGCATATACTGAAGAACTAGAAGATTCTTCAAGAATTCTCCTGTGTTGCTTGTTCTCATTATAAATTGATTATACCAGCTAAAGTTGGGTCTAACACCCCTGATTCTGAAATATATAAAAGGTGAATATGGGCCCATTCACCTATCATGTGAACTACTTATAGATGCATATATAAGATGGTTACATGTATGTTTATTGTCAACCTGCAGTTTGGCATTTGAAATTGCTTTTCTCACTTAAGAGCATAATTTTCAGATTATGAAATCAAGACAGTTCATCTTGATAATGCTGGTTTATATACAAGCTAGTTTAGCAGTGAATACCTCCTATTAATGGCTAAACTATTGTTTATGAGAACAAAGCTTCATGTGTTGGTCTAAGATTTTCTAAATTGCATATAGCAGCACTTGTATGCATCAGACCAACAATATATGATAAGTCCTCCCCTCATAATTGGTTTAGGATCAGAAATCAAATATTTTACTATCTTTTGATGTGTGGTATATGATTAATTTCTCTACCACAATGCATAAAGATATGTTTCCCAAAGAAGATTGGGGATATATGTTAGTTTTTCTAACATCTGGGGAATGGAATAAACAGCTGAAAAATATGCTATATGAATCGAATTATCATTAATATGATCCTCACTTAGAAGATAATTCAAGTCAAATGCCAGAAGCGTTTGCTGATCCAAAATCAAATATCATATTTCAGCTGCAAATGCTCCTATTAAAATTTAAAGTCCCTGAAGGATAGAGTTTACTGTACGCATGAAGCGTGGTAGACCAATCGGTTCCAAAGGTAACAATCATTGAAAAATGATAAGGAGCTAATGATCAAAATGATCATAATGAGGAGGAAATGAGCTCTAGAAGAGCCCACGACATAACATTTCATGAAACTCCAGAAGAAGTTGAGGTACCTGAAAATAAAGAAAGTGATGAGATCTCAACAAGTTATGCCGCTTAGGAACCGATACAAAATGACCGTCGACGATATATTTGATACAATATAGTGCACAATACTGTGAAATATTGTGAGGATCGGACCAGTAGTCCAGACACCTGAAGATGTCATGCCATTTAAATGCGAGTCATAACCTATATAAATCTCTATAAAGATCCCTGAAGGATTTAAAATGCCTGAAGCATATAGTTCAAAGTCTCGAGAAATGTACTCGATCAGATTATAAAGATCTTGTACGATTTAAATCAATCTGGGCGCAAGTGATATAATCGCCTCAGTAAATATTTGCTGAAAGAAAGTTACATAAATGTGTTATTTGTCTATGTATTTTTATAAAGAAAATTTCATCAGAATTTGTTACACTTGATGTTTACGTTGATGACATAAATCTTGTTGGAACTCCAGAAGAGCTCCAAAGGCAATTGAATATCTTAAGAAAGAATTTGAGATGAAAGATCCAAAATTTATCTTGGTCTGAAAATTAAATATTTAGCGGACGAGATCTTTATCCATCAATTTTCCTATACAGAAAAGGTCTTTAAATGCCTTTACATGGACAAAGCGCACCCATTAAGTACACCAATGGGTGTTCGATCACTTGAAGTGAATAAGGATCCGTTCCGAACTCCAGAAGAGGATGAGGAACTCCTTGGTCCTGAAATACTCTATCTCAGTGCAATTGCTATGCACTTATGTATCTTGTTAATGCTAACAAAAGTGGTGCAGATCGTATTGGTTATGCAGATACAAGATTAGAATGCAGAGACTCAAATATTTGAAACAAGGTTTTTATCAGGGGGAGTAAAATACGCAATGCACTCTTTTTTCCTTACTAAGGTTTTTTCTCACAGGGTTTTCCTTATAAGATTTTTAATGAGGCACCTAGCAATGCGTATTACTAAATATGTGCACTCTTTTTCCTTCACTAGAATTTTTTCCCACGGGGTTTTTCCTAGTAAGGTTTTAATGAGGCACACTATCTTTTAATGAACATCCAAGGGGGAGTGTTATAAATATATTATATTATGGATGTTCATTTAGTACTCCGTTGTAAATAAGCTTCCTGAAGAAGCTTATCCATATGGGACTCCGCCGTAAATATGTTTATCTATTTAGTACTCTATTGGAAATAAGCCTCCTGAAGAAGCTTATCACTTCGGTACCCGGTTATGGATAAACATTATCCCCAGAAGAAGATTATCCATACCAGGTATAATAAGTTTATCCTTTCAGTATCCGGTTATGAATAAATATTACCCCCGGTAGAAGATTATCCATAGCGGGTATAATGAGCTTATCCTTTCAGTGCTCCGTTATGGATAAACATTACTCTTAGTATAAGATTATCCATATCGGATATAGTAGCAGCTTACACACCAGCTTGTAGTAGCTTACACAGCAGCTTGGAGTAGCAGCTTACACAACAGCTTATAGTAGCTTACACAGCAGGTTGTAGTAGCAGCTTACACAACAGCTTCCTTTCTTCTATAAATAGAAGAGTTTTCAGTTCATTATGTACATCAGTTTGAATTTGAATAATATATCAGTCTCTCTCTATACTTGTCTTTACATTACCGTCTTTATTTTATAACAGTATGCTGTTATTTTGTGTTGTTCCTAAATTTCTGTATTGTCATATGTTTATTTGTTTAAAGTTTAATATCAAGATACCATAATCCAAACAAAATTATCATTAAATAGAAGGAAGAAATTGATTACGTTTTCTTTTATTACTCCCTCCATCCAAAATTAGTTGCTTATAATTCGCTTTTCGACAGCAAATTATGTGAACTTTGACAGTAATATTTTAGAATGTTTTATTTATTTATCATATTGACATGAGAAGATTTGCAGCTTGTAGTACTTTTCTTATAGTTTTTAAATATTTAAATTTTAATATAAAATAATTAATTTATCTAATTCAATTTAACTTCGATGATTAATCAAATTGACTCTCGTCCTATTTGTCGGCTAATTTAGACGGAGAAATATCACTAATGAAGTAAGAGTCTAGAGGTCGAAAGAAATTGCGTTTGCGTGTTTTTATTATTAAATATTAAAATCAACAAATACTTAATTGAAAAGCACAAAACTTCATTATAAATGGACTTGGTTCTTTTCTTCTAGATGCTCTAATATTCGTTCAATTGTTACGTATAAACTTGGGTGGAATAAAAAAATAAATTTCCATAAATAGATCACACGTTAAACAAACAAAGTTTGTTTTAATTTATTATAGTAAACTGATTTTAGATAGACGATTTGCTTTATTTGAAATAAATTGTTATAGAAGCAAAAAGATTTTTTTATAATAGAGGTTTGGTCGTAGTGAATTATTTATGAAATCTGAAAGTAAAGTAACATATACTTTATCCAGTCATACACGAGTTTTAATTTTCTTTTTGGGAAGATATTGAATCTAATGACCTTACAATTTAGAGATGTTGCTTGTATCACTGAAACTAAGTATAATTATATTAATTAGTTATTATTCATATAATTGAAAATAAAGATGAGTGCAATAGTATTATGGTAAAAATCTCCTAAGATAAGGCTAGAGTACCGATTATTTGACTTTTATACTTTGTTAAGCTTATATGTCATTTTCAATCACATTTCACTTTTCAGTTAATCGTAAAAATCCTTCAACATTTCAAAATATTTAAGTAGCGTGGTTTCTTCATATATTTACAGTTGTATGTAAGCTTTTAGTTTTTTCAAATTCTCTTTTTTTGAACGATAGGAAGCATATATATATATAAAGCAAACTTATATATTTACAGTTGTATGTAAGCTTTTAGTTTTTTCAAATTCTCTTTTTTTGAACGATAGGAAGCATATATATATATAAAGCAAACTTATATATTTACAGTTGTATGTAAGCTTTTAGTTTTTTCAAATTCTCTTTTTTTGAACGATAGGAAGCATATATATATATATATATAAATCAAACTTATATAGGAGTTATATAGCTCCTAAGGATATTGGTATTGTCAAGGTTACTAGACTATTACAGACATTGGAATTCAGTTTTTTGATACCCAAACAAACACCTTGCATATCCTTTTTTAAAAAAGTTTCAAAAAAAAGAGGCGGACATGCAAGTCGATAACATGGCCCTGGCTTGAAATTCCTAACTGCTTCCTTCGCGAGACAAGCCGCTACTGCATTCCCTTCCCTAAAGCTGTGTCTGATCACTGGGGATTTCAGCTGTTGCATTAACGGCAAGCGAGTAAACATGGATTAGTAGTACTATTTTCAAATTCTCTACATATATTTATCATCTTTATGTAAGCTTTTTGCTTTTGTATTTTTGTTTTTATTTCTGTATTTGGAGAAACATTGAAGAATGTCAGTCGATAAATCAAGTATTTCCTGTTATCAAAGCTGTATTGCTGTAAAATTAATAAAATAATAAACTTTATGAAAAGCAGAAATAAAAAGTTAGTAGAACTAGAATGTCAAAATAAATTCTGAAAATAATTTAGGAATAAATCGAGCCCACTGAATACATAGTGTGTCCTTAAGAAAATTATTCCCCTCAAGTATCTGATGTTCTGGAATATATCCTCCCAGGATAGAACGATTTAACTCACCAGCGTATCGGTACCAAAAATGCAGATGAACAGCAAACCACTCAAAGGCTGTAAAACACATTGGAATTTTTGTGTAGAAGAAGAAGAAGATAATCAGAAAATTTCATAAGTAAATATTCTGGGATTTGAAGGAATATTTATAGCCAATTTGGTACTGTTTTTGAAAAGGTTTGCAACCTTTCAGAACAACTATAGCTGTTGGAACAAGTTTGACATTATTTCATAATAACCATATCTGTTGGAAATATTGCGGAAAATATAAACGAATTTAAAATAATTCGGAAAAGAAAACGGACCGGACCGGATCGCGGGTCATGGGTTATTTTGAATTTTTCATGGGTTATTTTGAATTTTTGTTAATTTAATTAATTAATTAATTATTTGAAAAGAATTTTGTCCGAATCCGAAGCCGAAACCGGGCCGAGTGAGCGACGACGATGATAGCGTGATGCTTGTCTTCTTCTTAACTCTCTAAGAGCTAAAAGTTGATCTTCTCTATATATACAGAAAGATTTTCTTTCCTTCTACCAATGAGGGACAAAGTGAATTAGTAAAGTGAATTTATTCAAAAATTTCACTTTCCTCCATTTTTTTCCCACCATTTTCCATTCACACCTCTTTTGTTATTAATAACAAAATCCAATAATCCTCCACATGAATGTGGCATGACTATAAACTTAAAAGAATGCATGGACCAGTGTATGTTTTACATGCAAGAATTAATTGCATCTGGATAAGTAGGTTTCCCTTTGGACTTTTCGTAGTGAACTTATATCGGATATACTCGGTCAATCGGTAGATTTGATATCTTTGAACCGCCGAGCTTTATTATATACTTAGACAACATAAGTCGCACAATCAATCCTTAATCATCGATGGTTCTTATGGTTGTGTTCGTTTCAGCTATGAACACCGTCTAGTTTCACGTGTGCTTAGAGAATGGGCCTTTACTGGCATTCCCCTTGAAGCGGCTTACACTTCACACTCATATAGGTAATTCCTAAACATGTAATCCTAAAGACATACTATTTGGTCATATCCTGCCAGACTTAGAAAATCATTAAAGAACTCTAAGCTTTATTGACTCATCAAAAAACCCTTAATGCTTTACCTCATTTGTGAACATTGTCTTCATCACGAGAATGGGTTAAGTTATTTGACAATGTTGAACCATCATTCATAACTTTGTTTGATCTATTTGAACCTAGTTCTTGGGATCTCCAGTCTGCTAGGTAGAGTTACTGCCATGATGACTTGTCCTGGGCCTTTAACTCCATTCCCTTTGATGATCTTTCAACTGCTCTCTATATCGGCCTTTTGTAAGTGGATCCGATACGTTATCTCTTGACTTTACACAGTCAATTGTGATAACACCATTAGAGAGTAGTTGTCTAACGGTATTGTGTCTCCATCTAATATGATGAGATTTTCCGTTATACATAACATTCCTTTCCCTACCTATTGCCGCTTGACTATCACAATGTATACAAATAGGTGCCAAAGGTTTGGGCAAAAATAAAATATCTTTCAAGAGATTCCAAATCCATTCAGCTTCTTCACCGGCCTTATCTAAAGTTATAAATTCAAATTTTATTGTAGAACGGGCGGTGCACGTTTGTTTGGATGATTTCCAAGACACTGCTTTACCCCCAATTATGAAAATATATCTACTCATAGATTTAACTTCAGATGATCCGGTGATCCAATTTGCATCACTATATCCCTCGATCACGGATGGATATTTGTTATAATGCAAAGCATAATTTTGGGTATGTTTTAAATATCCCAAAACTCATTTCATTTACATCCAATGTATTTGATTGAGATTATTTGTAAACCGACTCAGTTTGCTAATAGCACATGCTATATCTGGTCGCATACAATTCATTATACATCAAACTTCCCAATACTCTTGCATAATCCAGTTGTGAGTCACTTTCACCTTCATTCTTTATAAGTTCATAACTTACGTCAATTGGAATCTTGGAAATTTTGAAATCTAAATGCTTGAACTTGTCAAGTACCTTTTCAATGTAGTGAGACCGTTATAATGCTAGACCTTGTGGAGTCTTGGGAATTCTGATTCCTAAGATCACATCAGCAACTCCTAAGTCTTTCATGTCAAATTTGCTAGCCAACATGCGTTTTGTAGCATTTATATCTGTCATACTTTTGCTCATTATCAACATGTCATCAACATATAAATAAACTATGACTTCATGACCTGGAGTATTTTTCATGTAAACACATTTGTAACATTCGTTGATTTTAAATCCATTTGCCAATATTATTTGGTCAAATTTTGCATGCCATTATTTGGATGCTTGTTTAAGTCCATAAAGCGACTTAACAAGTTTGCACACATTCTTTTCTTTACCAGGAACCACAAAACCTTCCAGTTGTTCCATGTAAATATTTTCCTCCAATTTTCCATTTAAGAAAGTTGTTTTAACATCCATTTGATAGATTTCAAGACCATACACGGGCGCTAGTGCCACTAACACCCTAATAGATGTTATCCTTGTTATTGGCGAGTAAGTGTCAAAGTAATCAAGACCTTCCTTTTGTCTATAACCTTTGAAAACAAGTCTTGCCTTATATTTGTCAATATTGGCATCAGCTTTAATTTTTCGTTTAAAGATCCATTTCAAACCTAAAGGTTTATTTTCCGGAGAAAGATCAACCAATTACCATGTATGGTTATCCAAAATTGATTGAATCTCACTATTGACTGTCTCTTTCCAAAATGCTGAATCAGAAGACGACATGGCTGCTTTAAAAGTTTGAGGCTCATTTTCAAGCAAAAAGGTCCCAAAATCTGGTCCAAAGGAAGTAGATGTTCTTTGACATTTACTATGCCTTGGATCTTCTATACTTGGAGTATTTTCCTTTGGTTCTTCACGAGGTCGGTTAGGTATTTCACTTAACGACTCACATTCAGTTTTATACGGATATATACTTTCAAAAAATTCAGTATTATCTGATTCCATTACCATATTAACATGAATCTCGGGATTATCGAATTTATGAAACAAAAACTGCCATGCTTTACTATTTGTAGCATATCCGATGAAAACAAAATCTACTATTTTTGGTTCAATTTTAATACTTTTAGATAAAGGAACTTGTACCTTTTCTAGACAACCCCACACTTTGAAATATTTCAAGTTGGGTTTTCTTCCTTTCTATTTTTCATATAGAATATATTGCGTTTTGATATGGGGTACTCTGTTGAGTATTCAGTTAGCTGTAAGGATAGCTTCCCCTCACACTCTATTGAATATTAGCTCCCATGATTGTTGAATTTTCACGAGATTTCTTCTCGACTATTTTGTTGTCTTCCTTAATCTTTAGATGTATCACAAAATCTTCCAACTTTATTTCTTTCTTAAGATAGTTTTTGAAATCTCTCCACGAAGGAGATAATTTTTCAATCATTACAGCCACTTGAAATGCTTCATTCACGACCTTACCTTCAGCAATAAGGTCGTAAAAAATAAGTTGAAGCTTATGAACTTGGGTTCCCACAGTTTTTTTGTCTATCATTTTACAATCTAGAAATTTCGCAACCACAAACTTCTTCAAGCATGCATCTTCAGTCTGTTACTTCTTCTCAAGTACGTCCCATAATTCTTTTGAATTATTCATCGCACTGTACACATTGTACAAGTCATCCTCTAAAGCGCTTAAGATATAGCCTTTGCAAAGAAAATCTGTCTGCTTCTACGCCTTAAAAATCATGAACTTCTCATTGTCTGGCATGTCCGTAGCATGCACTTGAGGCTCTTCACTAGTGAATTTCTGCATACCAAACGTGGTAAGCCAAAAGAATACCCTTTACTGCAATCCTTTGAAGTTGGCTCCAAAAAATTTCTCCGGTTTCTTGGCCGAAGGAACAACAGTGCGGCTTGATGAGGCTATCGTCGTTGCAGCAACAGTTGCAGAAGAATTTCTATTATCAATTACCATTTCTTACTGTCAACAACAGAAGAATTTAATTAATGGCAAAACCAGAATAGTAAATAATACTATAATCAATAAACAGTACGTAAAAACTGAAGTTTTTATATACTGTTACATAGAAAATGATGAAGCTTTTATGTTCTTCAACTCGTTTTCTAAACTTCAATATTCTGATGAAGTTGTTATATCTTCAAATCAGAATAGTAAAATTCAGACGGAGTAGAAAATCACAAAGGTTTTAATCTCCACAAATAGAATATAATAATATAATTTCCTTAAGAATGTTATCTAAACTGTATTGTTGTAACATTAATAAAATAATAAACTTTCTGAAAAACAGAAACAAAAAGTTAGTAAAACTAAAATATCAAAATAAATTCTGAAAATAGTATAGGAATAAATCAAGCTCACTGAATACACAATGTGTCCTTAAAGGAAATTATTCCCCTTAAGTACCCGAGGTTATGGAATATATCCTCTCTAATATAGAATCATTTAACTCACCAGCGTATCGGTACCAAAAATACAGATGAACATTGAACCACTGTAAAATACACTGGAATTTTTGTGCAAAATAAGAAGAAGATAATCAAAAAATTTCGTAAGTAAATATTCTGGGATTTGAAGGAATATTTATAGCCAATAACCTTTCAGAATAGCCATAACTATTGGAACATATTTGACACTATTTCATACCAGCCATGGCTGTTGGAAATATTGCGGAAAAAATAAATGGATTTAAAATAATTCGGGAAAGAAAATGAACCGAACTAGACCAAACAATTAATTATTTGCAAAGAATTTTGTTGAAAAAGATTAATCAATCAATTGTTGACCAAAGCCAAAGCCAAAGCCGCAGCCGAAGCCGAAGCCGAAGCCGCAGCCGAATCCGAGCGAGCGACAGCGGCGGCGCGAGGCTTGCCTTCTTCTTTAACTCTTTACGAGCTAAAAGATGAGCTTCTCTATATATACACAAAGATTTTCTTTCTTTCTACCAATGAGAGACAAAGTGCATTAGTAAAGTGAACTCATTCCATATTTCATTTCCCTCCATTTTTTCCCCATCATTTTCCATTCACACTTCGTTTGTTATTAATAATAAAATCCAACATTTCTTAGCCTAGAGCTATCAAAAGATTCCCAAAGCACCCCTTTTCCACCAAAGGGTACAATAGAATGGAAAAAATCCTTCCAATATTAAACAGAAGTCTCAAGTTAGAGTCTCAAGTTAGAGTCATGAGAATTGAAAGAGTCGTAATAGAGTATATCACAGTGCTTCCCACAGACCTTTTTTTCTTCTTATTTTGGTATCTTCTTAATTATAACACCTGATTGCACTGATTCTAATAGGCATACCATGTAATTAAGAACAAGTAGATGCAGATCCAGGATTTGATAATTATGGGTGCCACTGTATTTAATACAAACCTACCACTAATCGATGGAATCGAATTAAGGGGAATCAAATTAGGGTGTATAATCAGTATTTTAAAAGGTGAGGGCGTTAGGTGGGGAATTTTATTTAATACGGGCCAAGCAAAAGCCTCGAGACATGGGACGTTAGATCTTTAATTTTTTAAATTTAAGAATTAATAATATAGCATTATAACATAAAAATATAAAAGATACATTAAAAGTTCATGAAAACTAAATAGAATTTAAGAACCTCTTATAACATCTAGCGTGTTTTACAAGTATAAATAATGTAATATTGTTAAAGTTATTGTGAAATATAAATTTACTACAACGTCTTAAATTTCAAACGATTAAAAATCATAATTTCTTAAAAGTATATCAAACTGCATATTTTACCTCCTTAAAAGTAAATACTCAATAAATTTTATCAACATAATTATTTAAATTATTACTCCTTCATGAGAAACATAAAATTATTTTTAAAGATCAAAATAACAAATATATGATAATTTAGTGAGACATAGAACTAAGACACGAAGATCTATCAAGTAAAGATATAAATTTTGTTATCTATTTCAGAAGAGATATTCAAATGATATTCTCAATTAGTTGAATTACTCACTTTTTTCATATTCCTATATATAAAAAAGAACTTTAATCATTCATTTGTCGAAGAATTTTGAGAGACAACAATGCTAATTAATGAATTCAATACACGATTTGCATAGAAATTGTGGGGGCAAGTCCCAAGCGTTAAGCGTTAGGCGTGTTTAGAATGCACAACCAGACGCTTGGGGCATAAGTCTCACAAAACTAAGCCCCATACATGAGTCTCAAGGCGTTTTGATATTGCCCCGTCCTGGGGCGAGTCCCAGAAAAGCTTTTTAAAATATTGTGTACAATATGTTGCTTCGTTCTACTTTGAATTAATTTGATTTAGTTTTATTTTGAATTAATTCGGTTAGCTTTACAAAATATGTTGTGCATAAATAAATACGCGATAACCAAATTAAAAATATTTTGTCCTTTATTGAAATCAAGAAAAAAAAAATATTTGATGGATTTAAAAATAAAATGATTAAAATCATATTCACATAAGTAGTTTAAAATCTAGAAAAAGAAAACAGTAAGAAAGATATAATTTAACTAAATAATAAAAATGAGGTTGTATAAAGAGAAAAAAACAAAGATGAAGAAAATCAGAAAAACTAAGAAAAAGAGTAGAAAAGAACAAAAAAAATGAAAAAAGGGACCTAGTGGAAGAGTGAACTGGAATCCAGTTAGTTGGTTTCGATCTTGAGCGTTGCCTGTGCAAAAGTTGCTCACTAATCATGGCACCTACATCATTTTCGTGCTTCCGGGTGCCACTCGTTTAAAATTTATAAAATTTTCGTGAAATATCAATAGATACGTAAAATTTTACGTGAGCATCCAGGTGGCGTACCACCCTATCTGATCTACATAGATCCGCCCCTGAGAACAAGAGTC
Source organism: Nicotiana glauca (assembly GCA_026770625.1). Lineage (NCBI taxonomy): Eukaryota > Viridiplantae > Streptophyta > Magnoliopsida > Solanales > Solanaceae > Nicotiana > Nicotiana glauca. The sequence goes on from MU683814.1 coordinate 27,960, forward strand.
ACGACCCGAATTTTTTACTCTCGGGGTTGTGATGGCGCCTACTCATAGAAGCTAGGTAAACCACACATTGATAATCCATAACTATTTTTATTGATAATCCATAACTATTTTTATTGATAATCCAGTTTTACCAATTTAATTAACAAGAAATAAATAATCAAACAATAGCGAAATTCATAAGTTAGCGGAAGACTTGAAAGATATAAACCAAATCAATAAGGAAAAATTCACATATGCCTCTACCAAGAACTGGAATCACAATACTCACGGACTACTAAGATATACCACATACAACCGTTTGAAAGAAAGTAACAATGTCTGTCTCGAAACATGAGATAAAAGAATGAAATATAAGATAGAGGAGACGCCGGACCTGCGGACGCCTGCATGGCTACCTCGGTGTCTCGGTAGATTGAAGGCTAACTCCCGAGCTAATGCTGCTGTCCGGTACCTGGATCTGTGCAAAAGAGCACAGAGTGTAGTATCAGCACAACCGACCCCATGTGCTGGTAAGTGCCTAGCCTAACCCCGGCGAAGTAGTGACGAGGCTAGGACTAGACCACCAAATAAACCTGTGCAGTTGTATAATATATACAGCGGAAAGTAAACAAATAAAGATGGGAGGGGGAAACATGCTTCCGACAATAACAGATAAAGCAGAATCTCAAGAGAATTATCAGGAAACCAAAATTCAACTTCTAACAAGGATAAGAAAAACAAGGTAGATTTCATTCTCAGTTCACAACTCGTTGCAGGCGTGCTATCCGATCCCATTTCTCACATCTTGTGGTAGTCGTACCACCCGCTCCCATTTTATTAAATCTCGTGGGAGGCGTACCACCCGCTCTCGTTTCATTATATCAACAGTTCTTCTAAATGAAAATTACTCCAACAAACGCGACAACTAATACGAATTCATAAGACAACAAGTACACAAAAATTATGAATCAATGAGGAAAAACAAATAATGACAAGTAGCAACTAAGGGCAATTTGGTAATTAAATATTTAGTATACTAAATATCAAGTAACAATTAAGTCACATAAATATGTAGCAATTATAGCATAAATTCAAGGCGTAATGTTGCGCAAGGATACCTTGACCCAATAATAACAAGTAACACAATAAGGAAATGTCAACATAAGAATCCCAGTAATAGTAAAATAAAATAATTAATGCACTTGAACGAATAACAACAAGATATCATAACAAACGACAATAAGTGCACGATATCACCCTTCGTGCTTTTACTCTCATCCTCACCCAGCAACAGTATAATAAAATGTGCACGACATCACCCTTCGTACTTTTACTCTCTTTCCTCACATATAATCAATAGAATTGGCATGGAATGGTACATCATGCTGTCACACCTCCCTTTTTATACACCTACCCTGAAGGATAAAATGTATAAGAGAGTTTTTCCATTTAAAGTGACATTATTCGAATTGAGATTATTTATTTATTATTTAGAGTCGCCACTTGAGATAGGATTGGCTTTTGGTGTCCCAAGTCACCGGTTTAATTTTGGATCCCAAATTGAGGAAAATTGTCGACTTCCGAATTGGAGTCTGCGAACCAGAAATTCTGTTGACCCGAGGGAAGGTGTTAGGCATCTCCGGATCCCGTGGTTCTAGCACGGTCGCTTAAATTATTATAAATGGCTAAAAATCTAATTTTTACATGCTCCAACCTATAGTGCAATTTTATAATTATTTACCGCCTCTTAATTATTTTTACAAAAGTGAACGTCGTTTAAAAATGTATTTTCGGATCACGTCACATGAAATGCACCCGGATCCTCGACACATACTTATTCAATATTTTTGGATTTGGATTTGGGTTGCATGAAATGCACACCCGTATTTAGGAAGGTAAGATTATTAAAAACACGCCTAAAGTGACTAACGTCTTTTTATCTTTGTGGAAGGCCGTAAAATTTGCTAAACGGCACGCCCCAAGTTCTAAGTAATTTTATATAGATAGTTAATGAGGGACCCGCAATTTGTACATTTGGTTTGGCAAGGCTCGTCTCACTTTTATTATTTAAAGTCCAACTTAAAGTAAACTAAAATTTTATATTATTAATTTATCTCTAACGGGTCCTAATTAATTAGTATTATGAAATTCGGGCTTCAAGTTCAAGTTCGGATTCAAACAAAAGGGAAAACCTCTTAATTTGAACCAGCTACCTAACTCGAAAACCCAAATTTATATTATATTAAACTATGAATTAAGGCATTTAAGCCAAATCCAAAGTAAAGAATCAAATGGGCCTGTTCATTGAGGATAAATTGGAAAATGAAATGGACTTAAAGAGTGTGGATTGAGAATCTTGTACTAATTGTACGATTGGGCCTGTGGTGAAGGGACCAGGCCCAGGGCGTGTTAATGTATGGATCTCAGCCATGAAGCTGAATGTGACTGTTTGGGCATTGCGTTTGAGCCTAGTATGACAAAGGTCATAATCCAACTGCAACTCATTTCAAACTTATAGCTCAAATTAACTGAGGAAGCAAACTTAGCTCAATAGGCATTTTAAAATTCAGATTTGTTATAACTATATTAACATTTGACCAAGACGTGAAATAATAAGCATGAGTTATAGAAACTTGATTTCAGATTCAATGTGTAGCCTAGAGAAGCTCTAATCACAATTCCAATTGACAATACAGTTTAAAACTCAAACTATTTATGTATTTTTCCTGATTTCTATATTATAGCCATAGGTGATTGTTTTTGAGAACTGAAGTGAGTCAATCTACCATTTCAATACTTGTAACAATTAAATAAATTGAAAATTCATCAACATCATGCAAAACGACTCACAACCTGATTTTACACTTATAAACATGCAATCCAAGTCAAATTCAATTTTTAAAATACTCACACCTATTAGAATACCTTTATGTTGTTATTGATGTCAAACTAATCACCAAACAAAACCACATTAAGCTAAGGAATATCAGCAGACCAATACAAATCAAAAGTCCAAAACAGTCCAAATCAATTTAAAAGCAGTCCTAATTATACAGTCCATGGTCTATTGTTCATGTAATACAAACCAAATAACTACACATCAACTAACATCTATTTAATTATAAACACAGAAGAAATCGAACGAGCATAGATATGATGAACACTTTTCATTTCAATTCCAATTCAAAGCTAAATCAAGGCGAATTCGAAGGTGTGTACCTAGAATTACAATGAAATAGAAAGGGAGAAGAGGATCAGCAACAGTTCAATTAACTAGTAGGAGCAAAATAGTTCAATTCACAGCAGCAAATCACTTAACCCAGGTCCAACTCCTGACATTGAATCACCCAAAAACAACTTGAATGTACTCAATGTAACTCGAAATTGACTCAGGAACACTTCTAATACTTCAGCAATCAGAACTTAGGCTAGAAGATGTAAATCAACTATTAGAACTAAAAATTGATCTAAAAATTCAATGGAACAGTGTGTTCCTGAAGTTTTGTGTTATATTTTTTGGATTTTTGAGGAGTTACTAATCTAATTTAGGGAAGAATTTTCAGATGTTAGACTACAATTTTTTTTTCTGATTTTTTTCTTTTGTATTTCGAATTTTCAGATGTTTAAGGCTTGGGGAGCTTTTGGAGGGAATTTTTAGATCTGAAGCTTTTCTGGGAATTTTTTCAGGTGTTGAAACTTGTTAGTGAAGGCATTGGGGTTGCCTTTTATAGGCAAGGAATGGGGCAGAATATTCTGGAAGTTTTCACACATTTTTCCCTCTTTTAATTTCAGATTTTAACTATTAAACCTTCAATTTCTAACTTATTTCTCAAGTTACTGCCCTAAGTTTGCTAAAATCTACACTAAAGTCCTAGTCCCTAGGGGTTCTTTTAACTATACAATACCTATACTACCCTTACTTTAGCTTTGAATTTACCAATCTTAACAAAACTACCCTTTTCTATGCCCAAACTATCCTTAAAAATCCCCTGAAATTACTGACCAATCAGACCCTTTACTTGATTTAAAAATTAACTATAGTTAACTTTATTTTAATCTAAATCAGCTATAACCAATTAACTATACTAACTTAAACTAACTAAGACTAATTGATTGAAATTAAACCGTGATTTTAATGACCATTATCTAACAGGTATAAATTAAACTAAAGTAAAATTCATATCAACAACACAATCATGTATCAAAGGCAGGCGTACACAATATGAATCAATAGAATCAAAATTAATGCTAAGGAGAATGGTCAGAAAACAAAACCAAACTAAACTATTCAATAAAGTAAAAATTAAAGAACTAAACACTGAATTAAACCAACAATATCATAACCAAAATCAAAACAAAATTAAAAATAAAAAATTATGCGGCCTAAGTCAACAAAATCAAAAACAAAATTAAACTAGAAATTAGAGTCTATGAGAGCAGAATTAATCAAACAAGAAAAAATCAATCAAAAAGGAAGAAACTCACTGATTTTGGTCTTCAAACTCGATCGATTTCGAAT
>MU683814.1:34489-50973 GCA_026770625.1 Nicotiana glauca
TTTTTTTAATTTTTTTTAATTTTTTATTTTCTGATTTTATTATGTAAGACCCTAATCAAAATCTAAAATTATACTAAATCATTTCCTAAACTAATTTCTAATTTAAAAGAAAACTAAAAAAATGTAAAATGTAGAACTTAAAATTGTAAAAGGGCTATTTTTGGTTATTTTTCTCTTATATTTTGTAATATTGACTCACTAATAAAAATGCTAAAATTGAAACCTAAATGCCATTTTGTATTTTGAATTTTAATCATAAAAATGCACAAACAAAACACAAAATCATGCAATTAATTCAAATAGAATAATTCAAATAGTAGAAAAATTCTAATTCTAAAGAATTTATAGGAGTAAATTAAGCGTGGCAAAAATCACGTGCTCACAGCTGCCCCTCTTGGCTCGAAGACACGACGGGTTTTCGGGCAAAGATAAATGAGCACCATGAATGATTTTTGCCTGCTCCGTACTCCATGAGAAGCATTTTGAAAATCATCTGACCAAACCTCGCTTCAAAGGTTGCCTACATATCCTTGGCTATAAAGGAATCAGGTCAGTGTAGTTCTGGAAGGTTTGGTAGCTGGGACTACCAAAAGCTGTGCAATCAACCACCATGAGCGATCGGGATTGGACTGGCGCACCTGCTGAGGCTGCGTATCTTCTTTGGCTCTGGCCAGGCGGAGTCCGATAGAACCAATCCTACCACCTTTCTTCGTAGTAATTCCGAAACTAGTGTTAAACCGAAAGGGATTCAAGGAAGAAATATACCAAAGGCAAGCGAATGAGTTTAAAAAGAAACATCTTTTTCGGGGAAAAAGAAGGACTTATCTGGGGTGCATGCTGGCTTCAAATGAACATAACATGCTTTTTGGACTGGACGCCCGACCCACACAAACTTTCCAACTTCTTGTGACTCCATTGATCCGTATTTCAAATCAGGGAACCTTGCCAGGACTCTTTTAGCGGTGAGATGTCTTCTTTTTGGTCGACATCGCCCTTTGCGGGTTTTCGCCAATCGACCTCTCTCATTTCTCTTCTCACCGTCGCCCGATAGTGCTCTTTGCGAGTTTTCACTAAGCGGACTCTCTCATTTTTAGTTTCTCTACTCACCATCGCCTCATCGTGCCCGAAGGTTTTCACCGATAAGACTCTCTCATTTTATTTCTCTCAATTTGCATTGCATCGGATTCCAACAATGATATTTTCCACTTCCCTGCCTTTGCCAATTGATCGGAAGGACTTGGACAAGGTCTTTTAGGGTAAAAAAGATTTTGGGCGGAACTACAACTTTGGAACTGTTTCGGCGGATTCATAGCCGAACCATCATATCATCTTCTCCAGTTTCAATTTTGGGGAAATTGGGATTTTTGTTTTGGTGTGACTGAACCTCAACGAGAGGTTGCCTACGTATCATTTCGGAATCAAGTCAAACGTAGTTCAGGCAAACATTTTTGTTTTTTCTTGTTTTTGTTTTGTTTTTGCTTTTTTTTGTTTTTTATTTTCTTTTTCATTTTCTTTTCTTTTATTTTTCTTTTTCTTTTCTTTTCTTTTCTTTTTCTTTTCTTTTTCTTTTCTTTTCCTTTTCTTTTCGTACTTCCGGGTTCCAAAGAGGGTAATCAAAGAAGCGTAACCGGCTCAAAAGGTTTACGAAGGATTGATAGTGTTTGGGGTAGCGGGAAGGAAAGCCTTCGTCATCTCAATTACACAAAAAGCCATCACCCCAGGAGATCTAGACATAGTACCTTTTTACTGCATCCGCATTGACTGCTATTTCAGGATTATTTCCTTCAATGTCTCCTAGATACACTGCTCCTTTTGGCAAAATCATTCGGATTATGTATGGAACTTTCCAATTGGGAGCAAACTTTCCTTTTGCTTCCTGGTGATGAGGGAGAATGCGCCTGAGCACGAGCTGTCCCACTTCGAAGTTCCTGGGACGTACTTTCTTGTTATAGGCGCGGGCCATTCGTTGTTGGTATAACTGCCCGTGGCACACTGCGGCTATCCATTTTTCATCAATAAGTGACAACTACTCTAACCAGGTTTTAACCCACTCACTGTCCTCGATTTCTGCTTCAACGATTGTACGAAGCGAAGGGATTTCTACTTCTGTAGGTATGACTGCTTCAGTTCCGTAAACCAATAAGAATGGGGTGGCTCTGATTGATGTACGCACTGTGGTGCGATACTTGAGTAATGCAAAAGGCAGCTTTTCATGCCACTGCCTGGAGTTTTGAATCATCTTTCTCAAAATCTTTTTGATGTTTTTATTCACTACTTCAACGGCACCGTTGGCTTTTGGCCAATAAGGGGTAGAGTTTTTGTGCGTTATCTTGAACTGTTCACATACCTCTCCCATCAAACGACTATTCAAGTTCACCGCATTGTCGGTAATGATAGTTGCAGGAATACCAAAGCAAAAAATGAGATTGGAATGCACAAAATCTACCACAGCTTTCTTGGTGACCGACTTGAGAGTGATGGCCTCAACGCATTTTGTGAAGTAATCAATTGCAACCAATATGAATCTATGCCCATTTGAAGCTTTCGGCTCGATTGGCCCAATGACGTCCATACCCCAGGCAACAAACGACCAAGGTGCTGACATCAGATGAAGCTCCGTCGGAGGTGCATGAATCGAATCACCGTGCACCTGGCATTGATGACATTTCCGAACAAAGCCGAAGCAATCCTTCTCCATGGTTATCCAATAATATCCCGCTCACAGGATTTTCTTTGCCAAAACATATCCGTTCATACGAGGTCCGCACACCCCTACGTGCACCTCGTGCATAATTCTTCCGCCTTCCTCGGCATCAACACATCTTAACAAGTTGAGGTCTGGGGTCATTTTATACAAAACATCACCGCTTAAGAAGAAACCACTCGCATGCCTTCTAATGGTTCTTTTCTGATCTCCCGTGGCTTGCTCGGGATATTCTTGTGTTTTCAGAAATCTTTTGATATCATGATACCAGGGCTGAATGCTGGGTTCCAACTCGACTGTATTACAATAATCGTGCCTTTCTTTGATTTGAATTTCCATGGGATCAATATGAGTATTGCCTGGGTAAGGCAGCATTGAAGCTAGAGTGGCGAGTGCATCAGCTAGTTCATTGTGGCATTGAGGAATGTACTTGAACTCTATTGACTTGAAGAATTTAGTGAGATCTTCCACGTGTTGCCGGTATGGGATGAGCTTAACATATCGAGTCTCCCATGATCAATAAGTCCTCAACTTCCTGGTCAATCGCCATATTCATGCCCATGATGCAGGTTTCATATTCAGCTGTATTGTTTGTGAAGAAGAACCAGAGCCTAGCTGTAGCTGGATAGTGCTGGCCATTGGGTGATATCAGGATTGCCCCAATGCCTACACATCTTGCGTTTACCGCTCCGTCAAAGAACATTTTCCAAGCACGAGTGTCTTCAGAGATAGCTTCTACTAAATTAACTTCTTCATCTAGGAAGAATGTGCTCAATGGTTGGTACTCCTTATCAACCGGGTTTTCTGCTAAATGATCTGCCAACGCCTGGGCTTTCATTGCCGTGCGAGTGACATAGACTATGTCAAATTCAGTGAGCAGGATTTGCCATTTCGCCAGTCTCCCAGTGGGCATCGGTTTCTGGAATATATATTTCAAAGGATCCAACCTGGTTATGAGGTAGGTAGTGTGGGCTTGAATATGGTGTCTCAACTTCTGAGCAACCCACGTCAGAGCACAACATGTTCTCTCCATCAAAGTATACTTGGACTCGTTGCTGGTGAAATTCTTACTCAGATAGTAGATCGCCTGCTCTTTCTTACCGATTATATCGTGTTGCCCCAGAACGCAATCAAAAGAATTTTCCAACACCGTTAGATACAAGAAGAGAGGTCGCCCTGGCTCGGGTGGGACCAACACCGGAGGATTTGACAGATATTCCTTGATCTTGTCGAAAGCCTCTTGACATTCGGATGTCCACTTGATTGCTGCATCTTTCTTCAACAGTTTGAATATGGGCTCACATGTGGTAGTCAGTTGAGCAATGAACCGACTAATATAGTTCAACCTGCCCAGTAAACTCATAACGTCTTTCTTAGTTTTCGGAGGAGGTAGATCTCGAATAGCTTTTATCTTTGTTGGATCTAACTTGATACCTCTTCGACTGACTATAAAACCTAGGAGCTTGCCCGATGGAACTCCGAAGGCACATTTGGCCGGATTCAACTTTAAATCATACTTGCGCAGCCGTTCAAAGAACTTTCTCAAATCTTGAACGTGATCACTCTGAGTGCGGGACTTAATGATTATTTCATCCACATACACCTTTATTTCTTGGTGCATCATGTCATGGAAAATGGCAATCATGGCTCTCATATAGGTTGCCCCGACATTCTTCAGCCCAAATGGCATGACCCGATAGCAGTAGGTACCCAGGGTGTAGTGAAAGCTGTCTTCTCAGCATCTTCTTCATCCATCAACACCTGGTGATATCCTGCGTAACAATCCACGAAGGACTGTATCTCATGCTTGGCGCAGTTATCAACAAGGATGTGGATGTTGGGCAACAGAAAATTATCTTTGGGGCTTGCCCTATTCAAATCTCTATAGTCCACACACACCCGGGTCTTCCCATCTTTCTTTGGCACAAGAACCGCATTGGCTAGCCATGTAGTATATCGGACCACCCGGATTACCCCTGCTTTCAGCTGTTTTGTGATCTCTTCTTTGATCTTATCACTGATATCGGTTTTAAACTTTCTTTTCTTTTGTTGCACTGGAGAATTGGGGTAAATTGGCAGTTTGTGCACCACTAGATCCACACTTAGACCTGGCATATCGTCATACGACCAAGCAAACACATCTTTAAACTCAAACAAGAGTTGGATTATTGCATCTCGAGTTTTCTCATCTGTGTGAATGCTTATTTTGGTTTCTCTTATTTCTTCGGTAGTTCCCAAATTAATCGGTTCAGTGTCATTCAGATTTGGCTTAGGTTTGTTCTCAAATTGTTCCAATTCTCGGTTTATTTCCCTAAAAGCCTCCTCTTCATCATATTCCGGTTCTTGATTCATTATTTCACAGTTAGACAGCGTGTTTGAGTCGGGGCACGAAGTCTGCAAGCATGTCATATTATTTAAAGCCGCATTATTATAACTGAAAAGAAAAGATAAGAGGGAAAAATAACAAAAATCAAAAAGGCTAAAGAGAAAATGGACGATGAAATATTGATTTCATTTCTTGGAATTTTTGAAAGATAACATGGTTTACGTTTATGAATTCAAAAGACAAGAAACTAAAAGAAACATCCCAGTTACACCCTGAGACAACTCGAGATGCAGAAAAGGTGACAGGGCTAGTCTACCAGGACTCCCGCCTGATCGTGAAAGGCGTAGCCTTCCAATTTTGGCGTTTGGCATCTGGTCCCATGTAGAGCACCTCAGCGGTACTAGTCCCTTCTCCTGGCTGGACCATGTTGGTTTCATAAAGCATTTGCCTCATAGCTCCACAGATATCTTCTATTTCATCAGTCGTGAACACCTCATCATCCTCTTCTATGCCGTACTTAGGCTTGACAAAGGTCTCATAGAGATGTGGAAGTGGTTGCGGCAGAACCCATCCATCTTTCTTTATTTCATCGGCCCATTTCTCATCATCTGGGGTAGGGTGGAAGCCTATCCCGAAATACCTTTTTGCTGCGGGTAGCGTTACTGGTTCGGCTATTCCTTGCAAAGCTTTTCCCAACCCTTTTCCCGGTTTGAAACCATGTCTAATCATTTCCATGGCTACCATGATCGAAGCATTGGATAAGAAAGGGCTGGGGGCATGGATGCCCTTCCTCATATTGATCAACTACCATGATTTCAAAGGCTTGATAGACAATATGCTCACTTCCCTCTCTCTCCTCCAGGCATGGGATAAATGGGTCACGATATATGGACTGCTCACCTTCCCTGTGGACCATGATCTCCTGATTTTCATGCTCAACTTTCACCATCTGGTGGAGGGTTGAGGGCACTGCTCCTGCAGCATGGATTCAAGGCCTTCCCAGAAGAAAATTGTAAGATGTGTCCATGTCTAACACTTGGAAGGTCACCTCGAAATCCACCGGGCCTATGGTCAGTATCAAATCAATTTCGCCAATGGTATCCCTTTTAACACCATCGAAGGCTCTCACACAAACATTATTTGGACGAATCCTTCCTGTCCCTATTTCCATTCCTTGCAAAGTGGAGAGTGGGCAGATGTCTACCCCCGAGCCTCCGTCCACTATGACCCGCTTAACGTAGTAACCCTCACATTTGACTGTCAGGTGCAAGGCTTTATTGTGGGCATCTCCTTCTGGAGGCAAATCACTTTTACTGAAGGAGAGTTGGTTGACAACAAAGAATCTTTTCGTCATCCTTTCAAGTTGTTCAACCGAAGTCTCGACTGGCACATGTGCTTCGTTCAGAGTTTTCATAAGGATCTTCTGGTGTTCAGCAGATTTGGTCACCAATGATAGTAGTGACACTTGCTCAGGACACTTCCTCAATTGGTCTACCATTTCATAGTCAGGCATTTTCATCTTCTGAAAGAACGTCTCTGCTTCTTCAGTGCTTACCGACTTCTTAGATGGAAAACTCTTTTGTGTGGCGCTGTTTACCTCTTGTATATTTGAATATTTTTTAATAGGGACTGCCCTTGGCAGTTCTCCCGAAATTTCCTTGCCTTTGTATTTGACCACTGTATGTTGGTAGTTCCACGGCACTACAGAGGGGTCGGTCATGGGCTTCTTTGGTGCGCGTCAAATAACCACTGGCTCACTCAGCTGAGGCGGTTTAATTGCCCCCTGCATCACATAGGCCCCTTTTGGTACATATATCTGTGTCCCTTTCTTCACTTCACACTTCCTCGGAGTTCTCACAATGAGTGGTTTCACTTGACGACCTCGCGGCACATAAAGAACCTCGTGTTTAGGAGGCACCGACTTTGCTTTTGTCTCAGTTTTCTCCTCAGGCTCAATGTTGACGACTTTATTCTTCTTCTCCTCTTCTCCCTACTTTGGGGCTACCTTGGGTTTATTTTTGGCATTGGCAATAGAAATTATGGCTTTCAGAGCCGCGTCAAAGTCTCGATCTTCACAAATCATACCGATTACCGACCCGTTGTTGTGAGTGGGCAACGGGTTATTGGTAACATTCGGGACTTCTTCATCCCTCGACACTATTTTCCCTTGTTCGATCAAATCTTCCACAACCTTTTTCAATGTCCAACAGTCATTGGTATGATGTCCTTCTACCCCTAAATGGTATGTACACCTGACACCCCGCTGATATGATGGTGATTCCGGGTTTTGCCCGTTTGGGGGTATGGGTTGCAGCAAATTCATCTGGACAAGCTTAGGGAACAAGGTGGAGTAGGGTTCACCGATTGGTGTAAAAGTTTGTCGTCTAGGTGGTTCCCGAGGGTAGAAGTTATTTTGTGGTGGTCTGGGGTTGTATTGGTTTTGGTAAGGTGGCTGGTTTCTCTGGAATGGAGGTGGGTTTCAGTTAGCTTGTGGTTGCAGGCGGCCGAAAGGTTGAGCATTCATTACCGCATAAGGTGGAGGAGCATAAGTCATATCTGTGTGAGGGTAATAGTGCTGAGGGGCTCTTTCTGAGAACACCAATCTAGGAGACATGTCCCTTCTTCCGCCTGATGCCGCCATCACTGTTTCTTCTTTCTTCTTGCCTTTAGCCATTCCTCTAGACCCGCCTTGGATGGCTTGGGAGGTTGCCCTTATGGCTGACTAGCTCAAGATTCTGCCAGTTTTTAGCCCGTTCTCTACCATTTCTTCGATTTTTATTGCCTCTGCAAAAGGCTTACCTATAGCCGACATCATGTTTTGAAAATAATCTCCCTCCTGAGCTTGTAAGAAGACAGTGACCATCTTAACCTCATCCGTTGGAGGCTTCACTCTTGACACCTGTTCACGCCATTTGATTGCTTATTCGCGAAAACTCTCTGAGGGCTTTTTCTTTAGGTTTGCCAAGGAGTTCCTGTCTGGCGCAATGTCTATATTGTACTGAAATTGTCGGACAAAATCTCGGGCAAGGTCATCCCAGATATGCCATCGAGATATGTCCTGATCCATGTACCACTCCGACGCTATGCCCACCAAGCTTTCTCCAAAGTAAGCCATTAATAACTCTTCTTTTCCCCCAACCCCGTGCAATTGATTACAATACTTTTTGAGGTGAGCAATGGGATCACCATGTCCATCATACTTCTCGAACTTTGGCATTTTGAATCCCATAGGCAGGTGCACGTGAGGGAAAATGCACAGATCATTGTAAGAAACACTCTTCTGCCCACTTAAACCCTGTATATTTTTCAGACTCTGCTATAAACTCCTTTTTCTTTTTGTTATTTCATCCTGCTCTGGGGCTTTAAGGGTTTTGTCCTGCCCCGGTGTGATCTCATATGGTGGCCGGGAGTAGGTATATTGAGGATAATGAGGAGGGTCGGCCTGAAAAACTGGATTCTGAAATGTGAAGACCGAAGGCTCAAAAGCATGTTTTGGTATCGATGGTTGGGTGGTTGCAGATGATAGTGGAGCTGTAAAGATATTGGGAGCAATTCCATATGGGAACACTTGGGGATGATCCTCAGAGGGTGTTCTGAAGAAGTTAGTAGTCATAGTAGGTTGCCCCAGAGGAATATTTGGGCTGCTGATAGGGACCGTGGTAGCACCTCCCAATCTAGGGAACAACTCCGAGAATCCGGGGATAGTGCTTGGGGGATCCTTCCCGTTGTTCCAAGCATCCCACATTTCCATCAAGCGCAAGCACAAGATTCGATTTTCTTCAGATGTATAGGATTCAGAGGCCGGGATCCCAGAGATTGGGCTATCTTCAGGTATGGGGACTGCAGGCAAGGTCGTTTCAGATGACATCTCTGTTTTTTCTTTGGATCTGGTGAAGTATCGATGCGAGGCCAGTTTACCACAAACCAACCACGGTTTCTAAAATACTCAGCTGGAAATGACAGCAAAAAATGGTTAGTATGAAACAAGTAACAGATAGGTAACTGCACATCGGAGTGTGATGCACCTATACAGTTAAATGAATAGCTACATGTTTGCTTCAGTTGCATGCGTCATCCCGGCTTTTCTTCTTATTCCTTTTCTCTTTTCTTTCTCTTTTGTTTTGTTTTTCTCTCATTTTCTTTTCCTGCTTCTCCATTTCATTTTCTGCTTTTTCTTTTCTTTGGTCATGGATTTTCCTCTCAATGCCTTATTTTCTTCTTTTGTGTTTCTTTCTCTTTTATTTTTTCTTTTTTTCCTTTTATTTATCTTCTTTTTGGTTTTTCCTAGGATTACGGTCGAATCTTATGTAGATTTCCTACGTATCATGACCCCGCATGAATCAGACCAAGCGTAGTTCTTGCAAATAAATGCAAAAGTAAGAAAATAATTTTTGGGAATTTTCAAATTTTTATTGATAACAAGTGCGGTTACAAAAGCTACTAGACTATTTGTTTTTCTTTTCTTGAAAAGGAAACTACAAAAATAGACTCAAAAGCAAAATACAGACTCGATTAACTAAGAATACATCAATGCTTCAAATCCTGGGGCCCGCGGAGCATCATTCGGCATCACCGCGGGCCTGCGTGCGAGACCCCTTTGCAACTGATCTAAATCATTCATGCCTTGGCGAACAAATATCATCACTTAGGCAAAGGACGTGGTACGACCCATTCGCTCGCCGGCCTGACACTTCATGACAATATAGTGGGCAATATTTCTAATCCTTTCCCTGTTTCGGCCCTTTTCTCGGAGGAGTCAGCTTATTTGTTGTGTACGAGCCTCTAGCACCTGCGAGTCCTGGAAGTGCAGATCTTGTAGCAGTTTAATTTCCCTTTCCATCTCTGCAATTAAACTATGGCATTGGTTCATCTCGGCTTGGAATTCTTTATCCCGCTGGCCTATCTTTTCTTCTATAGTATTCATTTTTCTCTTCATTTTGGCGATAGTCCCCTCGTAGTTTCTCCTCACTTGCTGCACAAATTGGGATCTTTCTTCATTCCTTTTGGCCCACTGCGCCCGGAGTCTTGCCATATTTCTCTGGATTTTTCGAGTTCTTCTTGGCAGTCTGAAATTTGTTTCTTCAACCCTTTGATCATCCTTTCATCAGATAGACTTCTTTCTTGGTTCCGGCATCTATTTTCATTTGTTTAATTTGGGCTTTGAGTGCTTCGTTCTCCTGAGCTAATTTCTTTTTGTCACCCTCATCGGCTGCAGCTTGTATACTTTTGTCGAATTAGAGGTCCCGGACCTATTGCTCCAACCGTCCTATCCTAGCTCGGTACTACTTCTCCTTTACTTGCCACTCCCATTGGACTTGGACCCCATCGGTGAATTGCTGCACGTGCGGTCTTTTAATGGGTCTTTCTGGGATTTGAAATCTTTTTCCAAACCACGTCAGATACTTGGGATCTACCTCGCCCCTAGCTTGGTCCTGTATTATAGTTTTTTGGCTCAAGGAACTAGCATTCATTCCATATCTTTTGGATTCTACCTTCAAGAAATGCAGCCTTCGGGCCTAACTCAATGACTTGCTCACTCAGGTCTTCATCATTGTGTACTGTCTGGAATCTTCCAAGTTGTCGCAAAACCCGGTAAGGAGCGTAAGGCTGTATGCTTCGGATACCCATCAAAAGAATATATGGGACCTCTGCTGATGTGTATATAGCGTCACTAGCAGGAAGCCAACCATAAGCCCATTCGACTTTATCTTCGGTCAGGGATCTTAAGCATGACGACCAGGCCTCAGTACCCTCAGCTAACTCAATACCTATCACCCGGGTCCCAAATTCTGCAATGCAACTCAACTCGGTTAAATCGTAGTTCATATAGCCTGTGCGGTGAAAAAGGTGTTCTTGCATCCACAACTGTAAGAGCAAATTTCAACCTTGAAAGAATTTCTCGCCTTCGCGACATTTGGTCAGAGCTCGGTATATTTCTGCTACGATCAGAGGAACCACTGTGCTAGTAGGTTTTTTCATGGCAACATCTAGCATCCCTACCAGGCCGAGGTCTATATGACCGTCTTTTCTCGGACAAACCAACACTCCCAGAAAGGCCACCATAAAGGCTAATTCCCGTCGAGCTTCCCATTTGTCTTTGTTTCCAGCATGTGTCAAGCCGGTGTTGAGCTCCTCGAAACCTTTTGGGTTACTATACCGATGATATAGGAAATGCAATGTACAACACCCTTCTGCCAGATGCGGGTCTTGAATATCCCAGCTGATGCTCAACAAATCCAAAAATCTATGAAGGGTTACCGGTCGTGGGGCCAGTGCGTATCTGCCTCGAAGGTTCCCGTTAAGAACCGCATATCCCGCAATCTCCTCTAAGGTAGGTGTGAGTTCAAAATCTAAAAACCAAAATACGTTACGGGTCGGGTTCCAAAATGGTATTAGTGCCTCAATGATGTCTTTCCTCGGTTTGATGTTCAGTAGATCAACTAGACCGCCCAAAATTTTAACCACGGTATCTTTGCTTCCTTTTCCTAGATCATGCCACCACATGTGAAGTTTCAAGGGGATCTCACTCAGGACTGAGAAGGTCTCGACGTTACTTGAAGTCATCCTGCACGTTTATTTAAAAAGGGAATTTTAATGACTTATCTTAAAACTGGCTATTTTTGTAAAATTCTTTATTTAACAAAACATGGATTTGATCTTGCGAATACGGCCTTTCAGTACTTCTGGGAGGAAGATTTTAAGGCTGTGCCCGCAAACCATTTGAAATGACTCGGGATGGTTGTTCTTGCAAAAATAGCCTTCCGGTGCCCTTTTGGGGACATTCAGCTTATTTTCACAAGAATGGCATCACCCGACTTTATTTATGACAAGAATTAAAATTGACATTTTTTGGTTATTTTTACAAAAAGGGTGGTTGGACCCAATGAGGGTTGCCTACGTATCTCACATCCGGTGAGAATCAAACTATCGTAGTTCGGGAAGATTTGCCAAAAACAAATGTATATTTTTCAACAACAATTTTTCATTTTTCAAATATTTTTTTTTCCATTTTTCAAAAAATTCGGCAGCACTTCGGTACTTGGGCATTTGGTTTTTTGAGACAAATGGTTACCCTCACTTAGTCCTCACACTGCTTATTTTTCTCAATTTTCACTCATTTAGACCAGCCGATCAACATGCGAAGCCGAGCAAATAAATGCGCAAGTAGCACGTAAGATGCATCAGGATGGTCATTTTGTTTCAGGTCACCTGTCCTAGACGGACCCAACCCCTGTGTTGAGTCCCCTAAGTCAAATGCACATGATGCAAACAGGCGTCCTACTAGGGATCCGACATGAGGTTTTGTTCTTTTAGGTTTAAACCCTAGGTTTATTGTTCTAGACCTGACTTACCCGAGCGGACAACTCGAGCCGAGGGGGAGGCAGCGTACCGGGGATACAGAAGCTCCGCCAGCTTTGCAATTTATCCAACCTCGTTCTAAATTGGGAAAGACTCTAAATAGAAGAGAGGCTACACGAAGTGCACCCTTTTCCATGATGTAAAAGACTCAGAGAGAGGAAGGGATTCGCGATAATTTATATACAATTTCAACAAATATCAAAGCGGTAAAACATTTAGCATGTATATCATGGAATATGTAGAAGAAATCAGATAAAGCCAAATATAACAATTATACTAAGCTCGAATTCTTGAACCCTGAATCGAAATTCTGGGTTCGTATTCCCCAGCAGAGTCACCAGAGCTGTCACACCTCCCTTTTTACACACCTACCCCTAAGGATAAAATGTATAAGGGAGTTTTTCCATTTAAAGTGACATTATTCGAATTGGGATTATTTATTTATTATTTAGAGCTGCCACTTGGGATAGGATTAACTTTTGGTATCCCGAGTCACCGGTTTAATTTTGGATCCCAAATCAAGGAAAATTGTCGACTTTCAAATTGGAGTCTGCGAACCAGAAATTCTGTGTAAGGAATTCTGTTGACCCGAGGGAAGGTGTTAGGCATCCCCGGATCCCGTGGTTCTAGCATGGTCGCTTAAATTATTATAAATGGCTAAAAATCTAATTTTTACATGCTCCAACCTATAGTGCAATTTTATAATTATTTACTGCCTCTTAATTATTTTTACGAAAGTGAACGTCGTTTAAAAACTTATTTTCGGATCACGTCACATGAAATGCATCCGGATCCTTGACACATTCTTATTCAAAATTTTTGGATTTGGATTTGGGTTGCATGAAATGCACACCCGTATTTAGGAAGGTAAGATTATTAAAAATGCGCCTAAAGTGACTAACGTCTTTTTATCTTTGTGGGAGGCCGTGAAATTTGCTAAACGACACGCCCCAAGTTCTAAGTAATTTTATATAGATAATTAATGAGGGCCCCGCAATTTGTACATTTGGTTTGGCGAGGCTCGTCTCACTTTTATTATTTAAAGGCCAACTTAAAGTAAACTAAAATTTTTTATTATTAATTTGTCTCTAACGGGTCCTAATTAATTAGCATTATGAAATTCGGGCTTCAAGTTCAAGTTCGGATTCAAACAAAAGGGAAAACCTCTTAATTTGAACCTACTACCTAACTCAAAAACCCAGATTTATATTATATTAAACTATGAATTAAGGCCTTTAAGCCAAATCCAAAGTAATGAATCAAATTGGCCTGTTCATTGAGGATAAGTTGGAAAATGAAATGGACTTAAAGGGTGTGAATTGAGAATCTTGTACTAATTGTACGATTGGGCCTGTGGTGAAGGGACCGGGCCCAGGGCATGTTAATGTATGGATCTCAGCCATGAAGCTGAATGTGACTGTTTGGGCATTGTGTTTGAGCCCAGCATGACAAAGGTCATAATCCAACTGTAACTCATTTCAAACTTATAGCTCCAATTAACTGAGGAAGCAAACTTAGTTCAATAGGCATTTTAAAATTCAGATTTGTTATAGCTATATTAATATTTGACCAAGACGTGAAATAATAAGCATGAGTTATAGAAACTTGATTTCAGATTCAATGTGTAGCCTAGACAAGCTCTAATCACAATTCCAATTAACAATACAGTTGAACACTCAAATTATTTATGTATTTTTCCTGATTTCTATATTATAGCCATAGGTGATTGTTTTTGAGAAGTGAAGCGAGTCAATCTACTACTTCAATACTTGTAACGATTAAATAAATCGAATATTCATCAACAACATGCAAAATGACTCACAACCTGATTTTACACTTATAAACATGCAGTCCAAGTCAAATTCAATTTTTAAAATACTCACACATATTAGAATACCTTTATGTTGTTATTGATGTCAAACTAATCACCAAACAAAACCACATTATGCTAAGGAATATCAGCAGACCAATACAAATCAAAAGTCCAAAACAGTCCAAATCAATTTAAAAGCAGTCCTAATTATACAGTTCATGGTCTATTGTTCATGTAATACAAACCAAATAACTACACATTAACTAACATATATTTAATTATAAACACAGAAGAAATCGAACGACCATAGATCTAATGAACACTTTTCATTTCAACTCCAATTCAAAGCTACATCAAGGTGAATTCGAAGGTGTGTACCTAGAATTACAATGAAATAGAAAGGGAGAAGAGGATCAACAACAGTTCAATTAACTGGCAAGAGAAAAATAGTTCAATTAACAGTAGCAAATCACTTAACCCAGGTCCAACTCCAGACAATGTATCACCCAAAAACAGCTTGAATGTACTCAATGTAACTCGAAATTGACTCAGGAACACTTTGAATACTTCAGCAATCAGAACTTAGGCTAGAAGATGCAAATCAACTATTAGAACTTGAAATTGATCTAAAACTTCAATGGAACAGTGTGTTCCTGAAGTTTTGTGTTATATTTTTTGGATTTTTGAGGAGCTACTAATCTAATCTAATCTAAGGAAGAATTTTTCCGATGTTAGACTACAATTTTTTTTTTATTTTTTTCTTTTGAATTTTGAATTTTCAGATGTTTAAGGCTTGGGGAGCTTTTGGAGGGAATTTTAGATCTGAAGCTTTTTTGGAAATTTTTTCAGGTGTTGAAACTTGTTAGTGAAGGCATTGGGGTCTCCTTTTATAGGCAAGGAATGGGGCAGAATATTCTGGAAGTTTTCGCACATTTTTTTCTTCTTTTAATTTCAGATTTTAACTATTAAACCTTCAATTTCTAACTTATTTCTCAAGTTACTGCCCTAAGTTTGCTTAAATCTACACTAAAGTCCTATTTTAGAAGGCCCTAGGGGGTTCTTTTAACTATACAATACCTATACTACCCTTACTTTAACTTTGAATTTACAAATCTTAACAAAACTACCCTTTTCTATGCCCAAACTATCCTTAAAAACCCCATGAAATTACTGACCAATCAGACCCTTTACTTGATTTAAAAATTAACTATAGTTAACCCTATTTTAATCTAAATCAGCTATAACCAATCAGCTATACTAACTTAAACTAACTAAGACTAATTGATTGAAATTGAACCGTAATTTTAATGAACCATTATCGAATAGGTAAAAATGAAACTAAAGTAAAATTCATATCAACAACACAATCATGTATCAAAGGCAGGCGTACACAATATGAATCAATAGAATCAAAATTAATGCTAAGGAGACTGGTCAGAAAAAAATGAATCAATAGAATCGAAATTAATGCTAAGGAGACTGGTCAGAAAACAAAACCAAACTAAACTATTCAATAAAGTAAAAATTAAAGAACTAAACACTGAATTAAACCAACAATATCATAACCAAAATAAAAATAAAACTAAAAATCAAAAATTATGCGGCCTAAGTCAACAAAATCAAAAACAAAATTAAACTAGAAATTAGAGGCTATAAGAGCAGAATTAATCAAACAAGAAAAAATCAATCAAAAAGGAAGAAACTCACTGATTTTGGTCTTCAAACTTGATCGATTTCGAATTTGATTTTCAATTAATGTTATATGTTTATTTTATCCGAAATAAATACATAGCATTAATTTAAAATCAATAGAACACTGGAGAACTACCAAAACAGGTTGAAAACTCAAAAACCCTAGATGTGAAATTGAAGACAACCCGGTGAGATTCGAGAGCTTTTAGCGTGAAATTCAAGGTGAGGGGGTTATGGGGACTACGGGGGATCAACTTGGGACTGTTTGGACTAACTAGGGTTTTGGAGTCGGGTTTTTTTGATTTGAAATTCGAAGACATGCATGAGGATTCGAACGAAACTGGCCAGGGATCTGGAACGAGGGACTTGGGGAGAACACATGATGTAAAGCTGGGGTCGTTTGGTGGTGGCGCCGCCGTGGGCGGCAGAGGCGTCGCCACTGTTTTGGATTATTCGAGGGGAAAGGCTAATATTCGAGGGAAAGTATTATGGGGGTTGGAAAGAGGAGGGAAAGGGGAGCTTGTGGTGTTAATTTGGAGTTCATCGGAGCATCACCGCCGGCGGAGGCGATTTCCGGTCGGCGGCGCACG
>MU683816.1:0-13695 GCA_026770625.1 Nicotiana glauca
AAGTTTCAACAAGTAGGAAATAGTCAGAAATCTGCCCCTCGGGCTCAGTATCAACCTCTCGGTGCAGTATCAGCCCCGCAGGCTCACTCCCAACTCACCAAGTACAACCTCAGCCATCTCGGGCTTAGCACTCCCAACTCACCAAGCACAATATCGGCCTCTCGGGCTCAGCACTCCTTAACACGTAACACCAGAGTATCTGGTCAACAAGGCAAGTAACAACATGTATGCCAATGATATATGAGTGCTAAATGTCATGCCACGTGGTGCAAATAGGAGTGAATGCATGAATGCAATGCAATGCATATGAACGCTATGATGCGTAGCCCGATCCATGGGTACCCTGCGCTCACTGGGGGTGTGTACAGACTCTGAAGAGGCTCCTACAACCCAAGCGCAATAATACTGCGGCGTGCAGTCCGATCCTTATAACATATCACTGCGGCGTACAGTCCGATCCATATAATATATTACTGCGGCATGCAGTCCGATCCATATAATATATTACTGCGGCGTGCAGTCCGATCCATACAATATACTACTGCAGCGTGCAGTCTAATCCATGCAATATGCTACTGCGGCGTGGAGTCCGATCCATGCATGTATATGCATATGCACACATAACACTCGAGGCCTGAAAGCCTCCTCACATCACTCCTCATGCCCTCACATATGGCCCTCGGCCTCAATCAGTCCAAAATAGTTAAAAATCCCCTCGGGCATCAGTAAAACAATACTACTCAGCTCAAACAATAGTTCAAATATCTGTTAAAACTCCAAGTCTGAGTAAAATATACCTGAGTTCATGAAAATAGTGTAAATCACATGGACTGAGTTCAAAAATATTTCAAATAGTGAGGAAAACAATGATGATAGTTCATAAAGAGTTCAAATAATCGGCAATAAGCCCCAAGTATGGCAATGAGCCCAAATTATAATGATAACAACAAAATTGTTTGCAAATACGCGGTAAAAAAATCAACATCCGGGACGGACCAAGTCACGATCCCCAACGGTGCTCTACCCCACGCTCAGGTCCAGCGTGCAAGTCACCTCAATACAGCACTAAGATGTGCAAATCCGGGGTTTCAAACCCTCAGGATATCATTCCCAAGTATTACTCACCTCNATAACCAAAGCCAGAGCGAATACATTATAATATGCAAATGGGACATTACCCAATTGAAAACAATCGAAAAATAACAAAAACCTCGAAACTAGCAAAACCCGAGCCCCGGGTCCGCTTCTCAAAAAATTATGAAACTTATTTTTTCGGAATCCTCATCTCACCACGAGTCCGTACATACCAAGAACACTCAAATCGGACCACAAATGGCCCTCCAAATTCCAAATTTAGAATTTTTACTTCAAGCCCTAATTTCTTACAATTTGGCTATATTTTTCATGAATTTCAAGGATGATTATTCAATAAAATCATGTATTTAACTCATAAAACTTACCTCCAATCGATTTCCAGTCAAAACCCTCTTAATTCCTCGTCAAAAGCCCCCAAGCTTGCTCAAAATGGTGGAAAATGAACCCAAGTCGCGGAACAAAATGACACTATAAAACCTTTCTGCCCAGGCCTATTTCCGCTTCTGTGATACAAATGTTGCTGATGTGACTTCTACTTTTGCGGTATTTTTTTGCTTCTGCGGTTTCCTTCATTTTGCCCAGGACCGCTTCTGCGGTCCATTTTTCGCAAAAGCGATACCGCTTCTACGGCCTTCTTACCGCATCTGCGGTTTCCATAAAGTCGCCCAAGACCGCTTATGCGGTCCATCACCGCTTCTGCGATGACCGCTTATGCGGAACTTAGTCCGCTTTTGCAGTAAAATGCCAAATGACCACTTTCCGCTTCCGCGAGTTCCCATTCGCTTCTGTGGAACCGCTTCTGCGGTCCATTTCCGCAGAAGCGAAAATGCCAGACACCAGAACCCTTCAGCAGTCTCCAACTCCAAATTTTTATCCCGTTAGCGATCCGAAATAACCCCGAGGCCTCTGGGACCTCAATCAAAAATACCAATACATCCTATAACGTTATTCAAACTTGTTCCAATCATCAAAACACTATCGTTAACATCAAAATCATCAAATTTCTCCAAATCAAAGCCTAAGTTCTTCAAGATCTTTCGAAATGCACTTTCGATCAAAAGTCCAACCAAACGACGTCCGAATGACCTGAAAATTTACAGACATATCCAAAATCACCTAACGAAGCTACTGCAACTCTCAGAATTCTATTTCGACTCCCGTATCAAAATATCACCTATCAACCGGAAATCGCCAAAATACTAACTTTGCCAAAATAGACTAACTTCTTCACCGGACCTCCAAAATTACTTCTGATTGCGCTCCTAAGCCTTAAATCATATTCCGGAGCTAACCAAACCATCAAAATTCAATTCCGAGCCCTCTAACTCATAAGTCAACATCCGGTTGACTTTTCCAACTTAAGTTTTCTTAAAAGAGACTAAGTGTCTCATTTCCAACCAAACTCTATCCGAATTACTTCAAATTCACCAAACACATGTAATGAAACATATAGAAGCATAAAATGGGGAAAACGAGGCGAAAATACCTGAGACTACGGGTCGGGTCGTTACAGAGAACTTGTTTACAGTGACCTTGGATAATGCAAGTGCTAATGATGTTGTCATCAAGCATTTGAAGTTGCGTATTGATGATTGGAAAGGGGTAATACTTGAAAATGAGTTTTTGCATGTTAGATGCAATGCTCATATTTTGAACTTGATTGTAAAGGATGGGTTAAATGAACAAATTGAGCCCTATTTCTCGTATAAGAAATTTGGGGAAATATGTTAGGTCTTCTCCTTCAAGGTTTACTCCTTTCAAGTCATTTGTTGAGATAGATAAGATAGATACTCATGGTCTCGTGAGTCTTGATATTGAAACAAGATAGAACTCCACATATACAATGTTAGATACGATTGTAACATTTTAAAACACCTTTACAAAAATATATGTGGATGACCATAAGTACCAAAAGTATAATCGAAATACGTGCTTTAAGAGTAAATCCATTTGCAGACAACGGGAAGAAAAGCTTTTATCAAGCTTCTTAACATTTTCTATCATACAACTTTGAAATTTTTAGGTAGTTTATATACTACTTCCAACTCTTTCTTCCATGAATTTTCAATCTTCAAAATGCTACTATAAGGTATACCAAAAGCGATTATCTTGTTTTGAATGATATGACGGAAGGATGAAAAGTAAGCTTGAGAAATATTATGGTAATTTTGAGGATATGAATATGTTATTTCTTGTTTCTGTTGTTTTGGATCCTAGATACAAGGTCAACTATGTGAACTTCATTCTTACTGATGCATTTGGTTCTTTGTTGGGAAGATTGACTAACTCGCTTGTATAATAACTACAATAATTTTTTTCCTGAGGCTTCTAATGATAATATTGGAGGCAATACTAGTATGAGTGAAGTTGGTGATTTATTGCAGTCTAAGTGGGAGAAACTTTTGGAATAGGAGGGAAATATTAAAGAAAAGTATGATCTTGAGATATATTTGATGGATGATATGGTAAGATCAAGGATTTTAATATCTCATCACAGTGAAAAGTTTCATATAGTAAATATCCAAATTATTTCAAAGATTGCAAGCATGTTCTTTCTATTCATATTTCTACTGTTGCATTGGAGTCGGCTTTTAGTACAGGTGGTCGAATTCCGAATTCTTATCGGAGTTCTTTATCACCAAAAACAATAGTCGCTCTTATTTGCACTCAACAGTGGATACAATCACCTTCCAAGGAATACAAGATTGAAGACATGTTAGAGGAAGTTCAAAAAATTGAGTAAGTTGAAGAAGGTAATAATTTATATTCAATTTTTAATGAATATAGTTATTTTTTTCTTATAATATTTAATATTAAATATGTTAATTTATTTTTTCTCAGAATATGCAGATTCACCTTTGAGGATTGATTAGAGGGATAGTTAACTACAATTTGATCCATGACTATTTTTGGATCTTTACTACTTCAAGGTAATTAATTAAAAGAAATTCAGTGCATGATTTCCAATCCATTAATATTGTATTACATTGTTTCTCTAAGGTTTAGTTGATTTGGCAATTGAAGAAATTAAACTTTTTACAATACTTAAAGCAACTGATTTGTCCATAATATGATATATTTCTAACTAAGGTTCTGTCATGATTCAAAAATCAACTAGTCGTGATGGTACCTAAATTCACCCGCTAGGTAAGCCAAATAATAACAACCCGACATCAATATACTCCCCAAAGACTGGTGGTACAAATTATGAGCTTCTAAGTTTAGAATTTACAAAGCTGGTATGAAATAAAATACATCATCTGTTTGAAATATACATGAACAAATTAAAATTCTAACGCTACCAAGATCAAGAAGCAGTTGTGACTGGATCGCAGGTACATCTTCAATGTCAGCTCCCACCATATGCATTAACATCAGCATCCAAAATCTGCACGCAAAGTGCATAAGTGTAGTATGAGTACAACCGACTCATGCACTCAATAAGTAACAAACCTAACCTTAGGTTGAACGTATTGACGAGCTGGGACAAAGGTCGGATAACAATATAATAAAAGTAACACAAGTAATAACTCGACAATAAAATGCTCAACTCGTTTACAATTCCGAAAAATAGATAATTTTTTTCAAGTATAACAGTAAAACTCATATCTTTTGCTAAAATCACCAAAAATATGAGTAAGACTGAAAGCGGTGATTTTTCTCAAAACTTTCAACAACAACAACAACCCAGTATAATCCCACTTAGTAGGGTCTGGGGAGGGTAGTGTGTATGCAGACCTTACCCGTACCATGGGGTAGAGAGGTTGTTTCAAAATAGACCCCTGACATCCTTCCATCCAAGAATTTCTCACCTTGCTCTTGGGGAGACTCGAACTCACAACCTCTTGGTTGGAAGTGGAGGTTGCTTACTATCAACAACAGATTTCATTATCATATGGCATGAGAAAAAATACTTCTCTATGCCTATATGTCAAGTATGCATGTTTAATGCAATGTAGCATAGTGATGAACTCATGTACTTACACTCTCAGGGGTCGTTTGGTATGAGGTATAAGGGTGGTATAAGAATTAATACCACCTTAATACTCTGTTTGGTTAGCAAATCAGGTATAAATTATACCGGTATTAATTTTAACACCGGTATAACTTATACCTCATAGATGGTGGGGTAATTAGCACCGGTATAACTTATACCTTCCTCTTATAAATTATTCAATTGTCATTCTTAATACAACATACCAAACAATGAATAAACAACAATCCCAGCACAATTAATCCATCATAACTTATCCCATTATAATTTATACCGGTATAACTCATATTCCAACCAAACGACTCCTCAGAGTACTCATTGTACAGGGAGATTTAGCCCAAATATAAATAAAACCTCACACTCAATCACTGTTACACCCCGTAAGTTTAACAACCTTGATATATATATATATATATATATATATATATATGATATGGTATTTTGAGTAAAACATTTTTGCAAAAAAATGGTTTGAAAAATATGATTTTATATAGTTATTAATAATACTACTTTTGTATATGTTTTAAATTATACACATAATATGAGAAAAGTTTATGAGATTTTATTTATTGTAAAGATATGAATTAATTTTTTTTACAAGAAAAGAAGGTTATCCTTTTTACCATTTTAAGAACTAAGTGTACGAAAATTTGTACTCTTTATATGAGATTAGAAAAATTATAAGTTGAGAATATATATATATATATATATATATATATATATATATATATGGTATTTTGAGTGAAACTTTTTTTTTTAAAAAGAAAAAAAATGGTTTGAAAAATGTGATTTTATATTAATATGACTACTTTCGAAAATACTTTAAATTATATACATAATATAAGAAAGTTTATGGGATTTTCTTTATTGTAAATATAGAAATTATTTTCTCACAAGAAAAGAAGTTTTTTTTTTTATTTTTTTTATTTTATATTTTAAGAACTAAGTGTACGAAAATTTGTACTCTTTATATGAGATTAAAAAAATTATAAGTTGAGAATATATATATATATATATATATATATATATATATATATATATATATATATATANTTTTACACGATAGCACATGACCCTAGTAGTATGATATATAAAGTGTATTAAAAATAAGTAAAATTTTAAGTAAGTTGAGATAATTCTTAGTTATGCGGGTAATTGATTAATAGGGGATTAATTAGTTATATAAGCCAATAGTAATCAATTAAATCTTTAAGATAAGCCAAAAAAAAAAAAAAAGTGGCAGCCTCCCTTTTGTATCTAAAGATGACGCTTAAGTCAACAATATAGGCGGCAAGAGTAAGGCCCCGTTTGGTCATAAGTTTTGCCAAAATAAATTTGAGATTTATTTTCAAAATTCATGTTTGGCCATAAATTTTGCTAATATTTTGCCAAATCCCTCAAAAATTTCAAATTTCAAAATCAGTTATTGAGTTGAATTTGGGCCAAAATCCCAAGACTTGGGAATTATATACATGTTTTTTCAAAATAAAGTTGAAAAATATGTTTTGAAAATGTATGTCCAAACACATTTTTATCTTCAAACCAAACTTCACCTAAATCAAAATTTTCAAAATAAATTTGGGATATATATCCAAACGATAGCTAAGAATCTTGTTGCTTTCTGTCCTCGTTATAAAGGAAGTTTTTTGAAGAAAGCTAGCCATATAGACTGTTGGAAAGTCGTGCCTTAATTATTCATTCAATATTCATTAATAAAATTTTGAACATGCCATGCATGATCCTCAAGAATTATGTATTAATTAGTGGAACTTCCATATCTCCAAAAAGAAAGGAACTGCAACTAGTGGACCTCTATGAAGAATATTGTTACGTTGCTTTGTGTTGGCTTAGGTAATGCAATTTATGGTATTTCTTTTCATGCTTTAGAACTTATTTTCTCTAATATTGCAGATTATTCTTGGGAAACTACATATTACCAACCTGGAAGTGATGGTATATGTTCCCATAAGCCTGGTATTGGCTAGAATAAACATTCAGAGCTCATGAGGCATGCTCATTCGAAAGATAGAAATGTTTATTTCGTGTACTATATTCCTAATAATATTATGTTTTATGAACTGACAATAATTTGGTCTCATTACTTGACTCTCTCACAAGATTTTTTTTTTTGAGGTTATAAGTATTTATGATAACTAGTCTTAAAGTACGCGCTTTGTGTAACCAACTCTCAATACTATATTATAATTAATATTACTCTAATTTATTATTAATTTCATATTTAATGCTCTTCTTATGAAAATAAATTTATGTATGGTAAAAGTTTATAATTACTTATATGATGAATTTGTAAAAGAATTGAATTTGATTCTTTAACAAATTAATTGATTTAAAGAGTTTTGTTAAATCAGTTAAAACACTAATTACTTTTTCTCAAAATTAGAGGAAATAATTTTTCTTGATTAAAATTCTTAATATATAGCTCATTCCAAGCTTAACATTTAACTATAATAATATTTATATAAAATAAAACTTATATGTTCAAAGATAACAAAAAATTGATCTGACAATTCATTTTAAGATTTAGTTAATTTTTAAGTCTTAAATATTAAAAAGATAAATAAATAAAAAAATCGAGGTCAAATTTATTTTTAACGGATAAAAGATTGACCAACATGTTATTGTAATAAATTATAAAATTTAATTATTTCTAACTACTGTATTAGAGTGTAAAATTTCAAATCCTTGATATATTTAAGAAAAATACTCTGTAATATTTAGGATTCATATTGGATGTCTACAAAGATTTATATTATTTTATTAAAATTAATAAATTTTTAAAAATTATATAAATATGATCTCATCCATACCAATTTATTTTTAGACTTGGGCTTTGAATAATTTTGATTTAGGGTTTTAACTTCGTGAGTTAGGCATCATTTATAATAATGACATGTTTAATGGTTTAAATTACGAAGTAAAAAGTAGACATTTCTTTTTCCTGCGTCTCCTTTTTATTTCAAATAAAATTTGGTACCTTCAAATATAAGAAAATACAATTTCACAACAAAATTTAGACAACTGAAACCAGATTATTTTGCTAGTAAACTGTGTGAATTTGTTGATTAGTGCAATTTTAATACTAATAAATTCATAGTTGTAGTCGTCCATCATTATTTGCCAATAATATAAATTCTGATATTGAGCAATTATTTTTTTGGTTAGAGTTTTTGTTGTTAAAATATAGATTTCACATCACTAATGAATTTACAGTCTTACTACCAATTAGAAGCCTCTTGATTATTAATAAATAAAAATTATTTCTCTTATATTTATCATA
Organism: Nicotiana glauca; assembly: GCA_026770625.1. NCBI lineage: Eukaryota > Viridiplantae > Streptophyta > Magnoliopsida > Solanales > Solanaceae > Nicotiana > Nicotiana glauca. The sequence goes on from MU683816.1 coordinate 8,388, forward strand.
TATTGGCTTATTTTAACTTTTATTTCTCGTCTAGTTTCACTTTTAGAATAATCAATAGTATTGGATCCAAAAATAAAAAGAAGAATAAATAGTAGTAAAAAAAATAGTAATAGTACTTTAATTTTTTGGGTTCATAATAAAATAACTATTTTATTCAATGTAAACTCTAATTTAAAGGGGTAATGCCGTAATAGCACGTGTATCTCATATATACACATATTTAAAAAATCATGTATAGATTATTAAGTTATATATTTGAGCTATAAATTATTAAAAAAAAGAACATAAATTCATAAAAGTTAGGATTGTTAATCTAATTTAGTTAGATTAATAAGACAAATATCAGATGCCTTATTGTGATTTCATGCCTTGCCTCCAATTACTAAAGTTATCCAATTCTTTTTTTTATGGGATAAATTAGCAAAATATACTTGATATAAAGAAATTAATGATAAAATTATTACAATAATTTATTCATTGTCTCTAAATTATATTTTGAACTTGACATAAAATTGTCATGTGTCATTTCGTAGTCATTTCTATTAAAAAAAATTAAAAAAAATAAATTAATTCAGTAATCATAACATGTTGCCATATGTTATATACGAGTTCAATGGTTGAAATATTATTTTTGATTGAGATTTATTTACTTGAACTTGTTTTTTATACAAACATATAATAAAAATATTGACCGTAAAAGAAAAAAAATAGTGCGCATGGAAAAATAGAATTCAAAAAATATATATTTATTACAATAATTCTAGTAAGGCAAACTTCATAATTAAAAATCTTATCATCTTCAAAAGGAAAAAAATTCTTCATAATTCAATTATGTAGTAATAGTTTAGCATCCTGGTACTTCTATCTCGGTGAAGAAAGCTTCAAAAACAAAGTCTAGGAACTATTTTACCCAAAAAGAAAGGAAAAGATTTTTTATATAATTAAAATAAGGAAAGATTTAATAAGTAACATTTTAATTGATTTTAAATTAATGTCCTAAATATTAAAAAAATAAATTAAATTACAGTTTTATCCAATGTTAAATCTATTTTTAGAGGGCAAAAAAGGCGAACGACATTTCGCTAAGTGCCTTCGTGCTTTTAATATAATATAGATTAAAAAAGTGATAAGTAAAGTCGTGAAGATGAGAGGGTAAACGAGTTGAAGAAAATAAGTTTCGTTGAAGGTTGTCAATTTAGGATTAAATACGACTAATGATATACAGAGTTATCCAGACTTACAGGTATAAGTTAACAATTTGATGAACCCTCATTGTAGACGAGGTTAGCATTCAGCGAACGATCGGCAGGACTCCACATCATTCGGAGCGCAGCCGAATCTATGAGCCATCGCGTCAGAGTTTTACCTCAGACTTATGGGTAGGCCGGTACGCTGTCCCATTTGATGTCAAATAATCTTAATAGCTTTATAGACAGAGATTCAGTTTGTACAGTATGTCAGAGGCATTGAAGGCCCATATGTATTCACGTTTTAAACAAAAAATGGTCCAGTGATATAGTGTTTTCCACTTACAATTTTATATTATGAGTTGTGTCCATGTTGGACCATGATAATTATAAAAAGGAATGAATGAGTTACAGAGTATTTCACTCGGGCCACTACGGAACCAGGTGCCAACCACGCCTTACCGGAGTTCAGGGCATGACAGTCACTCAGTACTGTTTAGGGCAAATTCAACCCAGGGAAGATCCATCCCAAATATAAATAAGTAATCACCTAGTCACTGAGTATTGTATAGGCCAAATCCATCCTAAGGAAGATCCATCCCAAATATGAATGCTTAGGGCAAATCCATCCTAAGGAAGATCCATCCCAAATATGAATGCTTAGGGCAAATCCAACATAGGGAAGATCCATCCCAAATATAAATGTTTAGCGCAAATCCAGCCCAGGGAAGATCCATCCCAAATATAAATGCTTAGGGAAAATCTAGCCCATGGAAGATCCATCCCAAATATAATTGCTTAGGGAAAATCTAGCCCAGGAAAGATTCATCCCAAATATAAATGCTTAGGGAAAATCCAGCCCAAGGAAGGTTCATCCCGAATATAAATGATTAGGGTAAATCCAGCTTAGGGAAGATACATCCCAAATATAAATATCAATTGCATTCACTAGGGGTGTGCAGACTCAGGAGGGGCTCCTTTAGCTCAAGCGCTATAATAAGCCAAATCCAGACATCAATCAAAAAAACATATTGCGGCGTACAGTCCGATCCCATAGATATCACTCACAATCAGGCCCTTGGCCTGACTCAATCATTAATATTTCTATTCTCTCAAACTCATCGCAGGTGCAGTCGCACCAGTACTGCCAAACCAGCCTTAGCCAATAAAATCTCAAAACCATCCAAACCTCATCCGAAACCCATCTGAGCCATTCGAAACCTCTTCTGATTATACCAATAAGTCCCACAACATAATATTAACATACTCGAGTCCTCAAATCATGCATAACAACATCGAAACGACGAATCACACCTCTATTCAAACTTAATAAAATTCCAAATCTCGTCCCAAAATATATCAATCCAAAACGAACTAAAATTTTGCATACAAGTCATCAATGAGATAACAAAACTACTGAAATTTCCGGAAGCAAAATTCGAACCCAATATCATCAAACTCATCTTCCGGTCAAACTTATTATGAACATCTCAAACCTTCAAATTTTTAACTTTTGCTAATTAGTGCCAAAATCTTCTAGAAATATCCAAATGAAATTAAAATCACCATTCGGATCTAATGAAATTATCAGAATTCCGATCCGAGGTCGAATACTAAAAAGTTAAACTTGATCAAATCTTCCAACTTAAAGCTTTAAACATGAAATTCATCCTTCCAAATAAATTCTGAAATACCTAAAAACCAAAAGTGATGATGGTCGATACCCCCTTTTTCTAAGGCGAAATCGGGTTTACGACATTTGGTAGGACAACTCTATTCCTTTTGGGAATTTGGGTTTTGAGATTTAGGAGAGTCGCCACCTAATGATTAAGTGCATTCGGACACTAATAAATTAAAAGAAAAGAAAAACAAGAGAATGGGTATGGGCTTGAAATTATCTCGGGGGGGAGGTGTTAGACACCCCAAAGATCCACTAGTGTGGTTCCCGGCCACGTTATAATTATGACTTCACTTAACAAGTAAACAAATAAGGATTCAAGTAGAGGGAGTTTTCACATAATATTGCAAGTAAATTTAAATTTGAGGAGAAGTAAAGAGGGCAAAAATTTTAAGAAAAGATTTAAACAATAAATGAAAAACAAGTAAAGGAAAAAGGAGGGTCCTAGGTTTATAATCAATATGGATCACATCAATGCAATATCCAAAAATCACTCCTCGAAAAAGGGGTCGCACGTGATATTAGCTCATCGGTCATCATATCCATATCTACCCTTCCTACCCCGTGAAAGTATTAAAGCGCGAAATGGTATCGTTACTTATTGCATGCTATTACCCGCCTCAATCCTATCAATCTCGGAGGCAGTGAGACTACTAATCCTAAAGGGAGGGAATTGGGGGCCTTTCAGAAGTTTTAAAAAGGATAAAAGTCTAGGCGACACACAAAACACATAATCTAATATGGGAGAAACAAACAACAATTAAGGCTCAAACAGGCCTCCTCACTCAAAGGCAAATATGTAGCATGACTTCAAATAGTGGTTATGGTCTGAATTAAATTTAAAAGCGTTAGGACAGGCTAGTTTATCACATATTTCTCAGATGAAGAGTCCGAATTATCCTTGTCTAGATGTAGTTTATCAAGAACTGACACAATTAATTAATTACCTAATGGTTTGCCTAAGTAAGACCTATAGGCATGATATCTAACAGAGCATATTGATTTTAAGGAAAAGATTGTTGGTTTTATAAACAAAGATCTGTAGATTCTAAACGACCTTATGACTGGTTTTACACGTATAGATAAAATAGACGAGGCTGATTCGATTGATTATTCCTATAGGCAAGTTGTCTAAGCGTTATTGGTTTTAAGCGATTACATAGATGCAAGAGTCCTATAGGCATGGTATCTAGAATGAAGTTGATTATTATTAGACTTATGATTCTTTGCCTAATGACATGTATATGCAGAAGTACAGAAAACCTAAGATCATGATTTCTATATGCACCATATGCTGAAGTACAGAAAAACCTAAGATCATGATTTCTATATGCGCAAAAGTACAGAAAAACCTAAGATTATTATTTCTATATGCAGCAAATGCAGAAGTACAGGAACTTAAAGACATGATTTCTAAGATGAGAAATATAGAAGTAAATAACCTACAAGCATAATTTCTAAGATGTAGAAGTAAAGAACCTATAGGCATGATTTCTAAGATGCAGAAGTAAAGAACCTATAGGCATGATTTCTAAGATGCAAAGTGCAGAATTTATAAATAACCTATAGGCATGATTTTCTAAGATGCAGAAGTAAAGAACCTATAGGCATGATTTCTGAGATGCAAAATGCAGAATTTATAAAATCTATAGGCATGATTTTCTACCCCTTTCATACATCATCCCATCCCCTTTTCCACTAACACCCCCAGTAGTCATTATAAATTATTACAGTCCGGAATGAATCAAAAAAAAGGAAAAAAATAATAAAATTACATCAGAAGTTCCAGCTACATCCAAACAGCCTAATTCAAACTCAAAGTCCAACAATATGAGATAAACCAACTTTCAGGATCAGATTTCCAAAAGACCCTCCCATATTTGGGTTGTGTCAGAGTTCCTAAGAGCCTCAAAGGGACTCAGGGCAGTGCTTACACCCCAAAATATTTCAGAATCAACAACATAGTGCAGTGTGGAAAGCCCAGCTCTCAGATGTCCAAGTTGTGATGACCCGACTCGTCATCTTATGAGTTACTACCCTGTTCTTTCCATTTTCTGCTTTCTTACGTTTCATTATCGGTATTGGGTGTGTTAGAATTTATTTGGAATGATTTTGATAAGAAATGAGACACTTAGTCTCTTTTAAGAAGGCTTAAGTTGGAAAAGTCAACTGGATGTTGACTTGTGAGTTAGAAGACTCAGAATTGAATTCCTATAATTCGTTTAGCTCCGGGTGATGATTTAAGGCTTAGTAGAACAATCAGAAGTAATTTTGGAAGTCCGGTGAAGAAGTTAGACTATTTTGGCGAAGTTAGTATTTTGGCGATTTCCGGTTGATATGTGAGATTTTGATCCGAGTGTCGGAATGCAATTCCGAGAGTTGTTGTAGCTTCGTTAGGTGAATTGAGATATGTGTGCAAAATTTCAGGTTATTCGGAGGTGAT
>MU683817.1:8657-43447 GCA_026770625.1 Nicotiana glauca
TCTTTTTCTTCTTTTTCTTTTAGTGATCAAGTTCCAGCATCTCAGATGTCTTATAGCAATTTTCTTGAACTTTAGTCGCCGGCAGACCTTAACTTTAACGTTTGAGTTTTTTCAGTGACTTTTAAGACTCAGGGGTTTCGAAACTGGGCTGAGGGTGTCAAGGGGAAGATTTGGTGTGATTTTGGGGAGATTTGGGTGAACTAGTGTTCGCCGGAATTAGGGTTCCGGTGACACTTTTTGGAATATTCGAAGAGATTAAAGGAGATTCGAGGGAAAAGAAGTGGAGGGGTGGGATCAAGTGTTCACGGCGGTTCTGGGGTGTATTTTTTGAGTGATTGGCATAGGTTTTGTCTTCCACCGGTAGGGTTCCGGCGGGGTTCTGGGGAGGAGATGGGAGGCGACTGAAGAAGAGAGAAGAAGAGGAACTGAAATGATTTTAGGGTTTGGATATATTTTTCTATATTAAAAGACCCTCAATGAACCATAGTCGTTGGATTAGTGATAACGAACGGATGAGATCAATTGCTACCAATACGACGTCGTTTATTTTTAATGAAAACTTAACCTCGTCCGTTGGATTTATTTGATCAAGGGCTCAGATTGAAATTATAATACGTCGTTGTTTTATTTTTAATGTGTCGGCTTATGTGATCGTTGGATCATTAATTTCAACGGTCCAGATTTAAAAGCCCTAAAACGGGGTCGTTTGGAATTAAGGCTGGGGCTGACCGGGTATTTTTTGGGCCTGGGCGGGTATTTTTATTATTTGGGCTAATATGCTTGGCCCAAATTTTAAATCAACCCATTATTTCTTTATATTTTTGCATTGTATTTTTACTTGTATTTTGTATTTTATTTTTCTTTTATAATTTTATTTATTTTCTGATTTTATCTAATTGTTAGGCTAATTAAATTCTAGAATTTATTTAATATCTATTTTATGGTAATTTTTAATTAAAACACTAAAATGCTATTTTTTATTTTTTTTTAATTTGTTTCCAAAATGAATTAATACTAAAATTGTAAAATTAAAAATCCTAATATATATGCATATTTCTGTATTTTTAATATGAATTATTATGCAACTAATTAACACAAAAATGCAACAAAATTGTAAAAATAATGAAAAATTATTTTGTTTGGATTTTAGGAATAATTTGCTTAGGGCAAAAATCACATGCTCACACTCATAATCCGAGTGTGTCAGAATTTTCTAAGGGCCTCAAGGGCTCTCGGGCAGTGCTCACACCCAGATTTCATAGACAAGATAGGGCAAGTGTAGTGTGGAAAGGCCAGCTTTTGTGTGTCAAAGTTCAGAAGGATCTCAAGGGCCCAAGGCAATGCTCACACAAAAGGGGCAGAACTTAGTGGTCTAAGAGTAGAGTGAGAGTACTCGACATAGTTTTGAAGAGTTTAAGTAAGAATCCAGTTTTGAAAAGGGTAAGTAAGAAACAGTTTTGAAAAGAGAGACTTAATTGAAATAGTTTTATAACAAAGTTTAACTAATGAAATAATTTGAAGGAGCATGCATACCAATCTCAGAACCAAAACAAAGTCAGCATCACACCAAGGACCAAGAATAGTCCAGTAAAAACAAGCAAGGGAATGGGATTGGAGGGACAAATATGGAGCATGTGAGAGCAAACATGTAGCAGGCAGGAACATATATGAAAACACAATCAGAAACTCCTACAGGTTCAGAAGATCAAGGGGGCAGTAGGGTATTGGATTATATTAACATATCAACACCAAACAACTAAGACTGTGATCAAACTAACGTACCAATCATAGGGATTTACATAAGAATCATGTACTAGGTATACATAAACATGTTGGTCATTGACAAGAAATGCATAACTAAACATGTAGAGGGAATTCAGGATCCTAATTACATGTTGAACAGCAAAAATAGTAAATAAAAGCATATCAGAAATAGAAGGAATTATAATAGTAATAGAAACATGTAGGTTTGAGGACTAAAATCTGAATTAGAACATACCAGTGAAGTGAAGAAAGCAAAAACACAAAGCAAAAAAAGGAGAGGCACAGTAGTTAGCCTTGGCTTGCAGTCGGCTAACTTAGAATAGTAGCAAGTAGCATAAAAGAGAGAATAGAGAGTTGAACAGATTTTGTTCGTCTGTTTTGCTAATGTATGAATAGAGTATATATAGTTTGAAAGCGGTAGAAGAATAAGGTAAGAATAATAGTTCAGCAGTAATTATAGAAATAAACGTTAATTAGAATCAATTTAGTATACAGACTTCCTTTAGTTAAGGAATCATACTCAAACGGTAAGGAGCAGTGGAAAAATAAGGAAATAATCAACTAAAGCTGCTTATAACACAATAAGGAAGTAGTACAAGTGTAATATAGGTATAGAGCATGCAAATAAAGTCAAGTTCGAAATCCTATTTAAGGAAAATATATACAAATTAGTTTGACATCGAAATCAGCTAGAGAAATAAGGCAAGAGATATTTCAAATTTTGGAAATCAGTAAGGAGATACTCGAGTGAGGTTCTAATTACAGGGACTCAATATTTATCAAAGGAAAATATCACACTTGAGCGGAGTAACATGTTTTAGGCAAGGATAAATAGGAAACCAGCCTTAATTAAAGGGATATCTCAAGAATCGGTAGAGAATATCATGCAAGATCGATGAAGAACCAATCACAGGGAATCAAAGACCCACAAATAGAGAATGATACTAATTTAGGAGAAATTAGCGTAAGCTCATGAGGATAAACAGAGTAGACTCATAATAGATAAAAATCAGCAACTCTAACACGCACACATAGGGTAAAAAAAACTATATAAATCAGGGATTCACATAGAGCATGACCTAAATTAACAGAATAGATGTAATACATGCAGGAGAAATGAAGCTTCAGCAATATTAGTGGACAAGAAATAGAATAAGATAGCATAATAGGCAGGAATAGTTGCAACCAGACACTCTAACAAGCAAACATAGGGTAAAACCACATAATCATAGCACGTTCATAAGAATATATAGATTAATTGAACATAGAACCCAAGACGAACTCAGAAACTTAAGAAAACATTAGGGTGTTCAACAGAATAACTCAAATAAAGGAGAAGTCTCAAACAAATATTTAAAACACAATGAGAGTCATAGATTAATACCAAAAAAATCATAAGAAAAGCGTTTTTTTTTTTAAAAAGGGGTTAAAACCCTAGTTGAAGATGAAGAGTTACTTTAGAAAAAAAAAACCTTTGAGGAAAGCAATAAAAAGCTCATAATATACACAAATCTAAGACAGATCTAAAAGAAATCGGAAAATCTTAAGAGTTAGGGTTTCAGAGAACCCATAGAAGATGAGAAAACCTTAAAATGTATCGGTTTTAGCCGGAAAAGTCATAGATCTTACTCGAACGGCCGGAGGTGGCCGTAAAATGGCATGAAGGGCCGTGAGCAGGAGTTGACCACGCCAGGTTCACCTGAGGACCTCAGGGTAGTGTCAAACCGGCGTGGGGGTGAAGCAGAGGCCAGAAGATGATGAGAGACCGTGGTTTCCAGTGAGGGAGGTGGCTGGAAAAGGTGGACAGGGTCCATCGGAAAGGAGGGGGGAAGATAAGGTTTTAGAGAGAACCATAGATAGAGAGGGGGAGATAGAGAGAGAATGAGCGGGGGGAAATGAGAGACGGGGGTAGTCATTAGGGGGTTAAATTAGGAAAGGACTGATTTGGACCGTTGATTCAAAATAATCAACGACTCCAATGAAATAGGGATTGGGACGGGTAGGATAAGGTATTGGGCTTGGGGTCTGGTGGATTATGTTATTTGAACCAGGTTTAATTAGGCTATAATTTAAATAAGAATGGCTAATTATTAAATACCAATCAAAATTAGATAAATAATTAAAATAGCTAATAATTAGATAAAATAAAATTAAAACTAAATAGGTGAAATTAAGGTAATTAACTAATATTTAAAATATAAAATAACTGATTATTAAATTAAAACAGCATAAAGTGTATAGTTAGGCTATAATTGCAAAATTGTTGTAATTATAGCCAAACAATGCCAAATTTAGCTAATTTATGAAATAATTAAATCATAATAGGATTAAAAATGATATATGAGCTAAGAAATACTTTATAATTATTTGTAACATAATTTATTAATAATTATTGGATATAAAGTACTGAATAAATTATAAAAGATAAATTGATAATAATATGGAAAATTATGAAAAAACATTAATTATTATTAAAATTGATTTTGAAGGTATATATGCAAATTTAAAAATAGTTTGAGGGAAAATTAGGTATCAACAGCTGCCCCTCTTTACTCGGGAAGGATGAAAGAGTTGTCGGGTAAAGATATGATGGCCAATTTTGACCGAGCGAAATGGTTTGAATAGATTTAGGCAATGCCCTGGTTTCTAAGTTGCCTACATATCCCTAGTTTTATATGAATCGGACTGTATGTAGTTCTGGGGTCATCGGCGAAGTATATCGATGAATTTTTACAAGAACGGACGCAACGTATAGGGTTGAACGAATAAGCGACTTACGGGAATAGGAGAACTGGAGCGAGACCGCTCCTGCTAGGATGACCATTGCCCGCCGGATTACCTGCAAATAAATGACACAAGTATATATTGCACAATTTAAACATGATGCAAATTTTTGCCGGACCATGAATGTTGTCTTTGGATGGTTAGGAATGGCGTCCTCAGACTATGATGTCCTGGGCCGTAGGTTATTTGATGCAGGATTCACATGCCATAAAATGATGTTCTCGGGCTATGAGGATGGTGCCTCTGAACTATGACACCTTTAAATAATGATATGCAAAAGGTTGAAAGAGATCCTCAGGCCATGACACGGTGTTCTCGGGCCATGAAGATGGTGCCTCCGAATGATGACGCCTATGGACGAGTTGGCGATATTTCAGCCCATAAAGGATGTAATAGTATAAAGCTGACAAGACAGAGCTTAGTCTTTCAAATTGAAGGGCACAGCTTAGCCCATAAGAAAAGCGAGATAAATAGTGTTTGAAATAGCGCTTAGTTTCAAAGAAAATTGGAGGCGGCAGAAAAGTATCCTTATACAAAGGTGCGAATGCAGATGGAGGTAGAGCTTAACCTCGAAAGGTAGAATGGTAGCCTTATGGAAGAATGCAGATGGAGACATTGTTTAGTCTCAGAAGACAGAATGGTAGCCTTATACAAGTTGGAAGGCAGAGTGGTAGCCTTATGCAATACAAATGCAGATGGAAACAGCGTTTAGTCTCGGAAGGCAGGATAGTAGCCTTATGCAAATTGAAAGGAAGAATAGTAGCCTTATGTAATGCAAATGCAGATGGAGATACCATTTAGTTTCGGAATGCAGAATAGTAGCCTTATGCAAATTGGAAGGCAGAATGGTAGCCTTATGCAATGCAGATGCAGAGGAAGACAATGTTTAGTCTTGGAAGGCAGAATGGTAGCCATATGCAAGAAATAAAATAACAAATGATAGTAGAGTTCTCTTAGATGATACTAGATTGCAGCAGTGTGATTACTGGGAGCATTGTGACTACGGAGCATTACTTGTGTGTGTTGATATCAAATGTTGGAAAGTGCAATGGTTCTGAGAATCGTATTTTTGAACAATGTTTGTCCCCTGGGCGTACAGTATTTTTAAGGAATTCGCAGTCCTAGTGCCTGCATCCAAAGAAAAACTATGAGTTTTGTAATGACTGACTCACTAGCTTTGCTTGACTCGTTCAACTTCGATCTGGTGATACCTGCTGTATCATTAGGGTAACGTTGCTAAACAAAGCAGTTTCAATAATAAACATGCATGATTTTGTAAAAGTACGACATAAATGTATAATTAAAAATAGCTTTTAAATGAACCGACGATTGTGACGTAGTTCAAGACATTGCAACCTCTCCTGCTATGGAATTTTGAGGGTCCTCCTCAAAATTCTGCCCCAGTTTGATAGGTTTTCTGACTATTGCTCATGCGGTGATCAGCAAAAATTACTTCGGAATATTGAGGGTCCTTCTTAAAATTCTGCCTCAATTTCCAATTGCTGGGGGACATTAAATTTTTATTGAATTATGACCGAACCCATAAGGATGCCTATGTATCCCCTCTTAAACGGGAATCAGGTCAGGCATAGTTTGATTTATATCATATAAGGAAAGCATAAAGATTACACATAGTAACGTTTGACTGCATTTGAATTGATCGGCTTTGGCCAGACTTCTCCGTCCATTTCTGCAAGTATGTGGGCTCCTCCTGTCAAAACCTGGTGAACCATATATGGACCTTTCCAGTTGGGAGAGAATTTCCCTTTAGCTTCATCTTGATGCGGAAAATTTTCTTCAACACTAGCTACGCCAGTGTGAACTGTATTGGCTTGACTCTTTTGTTGAAGGCTCTGGACGTTCTATTCTGATAGAGTTGACCATGGCAGACTGCATTCATTCTCTTTCCGTCTATAAGGGCTAGTTTCTCATAACAACATTTTACTCACTCTGCGTTGCCGAGCTCAGTTTCTTGTACGATCCTTAGGGAATGAATTTCTACCTCAGCAGGAATGAAAGCCTTTGTACCATAAACTAGAATATAGGGGGTTGCCCCGGTTGATGTGTGGATTGTGTTGCGATACCCCAGTAGAGAAAATGATGACTTCTCGTGCCTCTGTCTATGCTTATCTATCATTTTCCTCAATATCTTCTTGAGATTCTTGTTGGCGGCTTCTACATCTCCATTCATCTGAGGTTTGTAGGCTGCGTAATTCTTGTGTTTGATCTTGAAAGTTTCGCACATAGCTTTCATCAAGTCGCTGTTGAGGTTGGAGCCATTATCAGTAATGACTGACTCTGAAATTTTAAATCGACAAACAATGCGATCGCGGACAAAGTCTGTCACGACTTTCTTAGTCAATACTTTGTAAGATGTTGCTTCGACCCATTTGGTGAAATAGTCGATGGCTACTAGGATGAACTTGTGTCTGTTAGAAGCGATAGGCTTGATTGGTCCAATAACGTCTATTTCCCAGACGGCGAACGGCCACGGTGAGCTTGTTGCGTTAAGCTCATTTGGAGGTACCTTTATCATGTCTACATGTATCTAACAACAGTGGCATTTTCAGACATACCGGATGCAGTCTGTTTCCATAGTCATCCAAAAGTAACCAGCCCGGAGTATCTTCTTTTCTAAGACAAAACCATTCATATATGGACCACGGGTCCCAGCATGAATTTCCTCCAGTAGCTTGGATTCTTCCTTTGCGTCGACACATCTTAATAATCCTAAATCGGGAGTCCTCCCATACAAGATTCCTCCGTTGTGAAAGAAGTTGTTGGACAATCTCTGAAGTGTGTATTTTTGAGTAGGATTTGAAAGCTCTAAGTACTCTCTTTTTGCCAAATATTCCTTGATATCATGAAACCAAGGCTTTATGTCCCCGTCTTCTCCAACATGAGTACAGTAAACTGGCTGATTATGGATTTTCACCAGAATGGGATCAATGGAATTCTTTTTTGGATGTTGTATCATAGATGATAGGGTAGCCAATACATCACCGAACTCATTCTGGATTCTGGGAACTTGTTGGAATTCTGTCTTCGTAAACCTCTTTCTCAATTCTTATACGTGGTACAGATACGGTAGTATCCTGGAATTCTTGGTTGCCTGTTATCCCCATACCTGATGTATAAGTAAGTTTGAATATCCAATCACTAGCAGCTCTTGAACGTTCATGTCAATGGCCATTTTAAGTCCTAAGATTCAGGCTTCATACTCGGCTATATTATTGGTGCAGGCGAACCTCAGTTTGACAAACACCGGATAATGCTGACCAGTTTCTGATATTAGGACTTCTCCAATGTCAACTCCTTTGAAGTTCACTGCTCCATCAAAGAATATTCTCCAACCGTCATAGGATTCCGCAATGTCTTCTCCTATGAATGATGCCTCTTCATCGGAAAAATATATTTTCAGGGATTCGTATTCTCCATCCACAGTGTTTTCAGCAAGGTGGTGTGCCAGTGTATGTCCCTTGACCGCTTTCTGAGTTACGTAAATAATTTCGAACTCACTCAACAGGATTTTCCACTTGGCTAGCTTGCTAGTGGGCATGGGCTTCTAAAAGATATACTTCAACAGATCCATTCTCGATACAAGATGTGTAGTATAGGCACATAAGTAATGTCTCAGCTTCTGAGCTACCCAAGTCAAAGCACAACAGGTACATTCCAATAGAGAATATCGGGCCTCGTACAGGGTGAACTTCTTGCTGAGATAATAAATAGCTTTCTCCTTTCTTTCTTTTTCATTGTGCTACCCTAGAATGCAGCTGAAAGATCTACTTAACACTGCAAGGTAAAGTAATAAGGGTCTACCTAGCTCAGGAGGGGCAAAGACTGGTATTGTTAAGAGGTACTCCTTAATTTTGTCGGAGGCCTTTTGGAAATCATTGGTCCATTTGGTGGCGGCATACTTCTTTAACATCTTGAAGATCGGCTCATAGATAACTATAGACTGTGCTATGAATCGGCTGATGTAGTTAAGCCTTCCCAAGAAACTCATCACATCTTTTATGTTACTTGGCGGTGGTATCACATCTTTTATGTTACTTGGCGGTGGTAGTTCTTGAATGTCTTTGACCTTCGATAGATCCAGTTCTATTCCTCAACGACTTATAATAAACCCAAGAAATTTCCTAGCAGGAACCCCAAATGCACACTTCACGAGGTTTAGTTTCAGGTTGTATTTTCGCACTCTATTGAAGAACTTCCTCAAATCTTCTTTGTGTTCATTGGCCTTCTTGGTCTTGATAACATCATACACACATACCTCGATCTCCTTGTGTATCATATCATGGAAGATGGTAGTCATGGCCCCCATGCAGGTGGCCCATGTATTCTTCAGGCCGAATGGCATCATCTTGTAACAGTACACTCCCCACGGCATAATGAAAGCCGTTTTCTCAACATCTTCCTCATCCATCCAGATCTGATGATAACCAGCAAAGAAATCTATGAATTATTATAGCTCATGCTTGGTTCAATTGTCAATCAGGATGTGTATATTTGGAAAAGGGAAGTCGTCTTTTGGACTGGCCCGGTTGAGATCCTGGTAGTCGGCACAGACTCTGACTTTCCTATCCTTCTTTGGCACAGGTACAGTATTGGCTAACCACGTCGGGTATTCTACTACCATGAGAACCTTAGCATTGATTTGCTTGGTGACTTCTTCCTTGATTTTCAAGCTCATATCAGGCTTGAACTTTCTGAGGTTTTGCTTTATAGGCGGACACGTTGGATTGGTTGGCTGTTTGTGATCCACAATAGATGTACTCAGACTAGTCATGTCATCATACGACCAGGCGAATATGTCCTCATACTCATTTAGAAATTCTGTGTATTCTTTCTTCTTTGATGGAGACAGGTGAATGTTGATTCACATTTCCTTAACATTTTTTGAATCTCCCAGGTTGACAATTTTGGTCTCGTCCAGGTTGGACTTGGGTCTGTTCTCAAAATTCTTAACTTCTTTGACAATCTCGTCAGGTATGTCATCTTCCTCTGAATCAATATCCGTTTGTTGCGTTGTCTCATTGCATGTCACCGACATTGGTTCATCAATACAAGTAATAGTAATGTTGTATCGGTAAAGTAATGAGAGAAAACGATAATAATAAATATTGATTCATAAGAAAAATCAAAAATGCTTTTGATAAATTGAATAATTGTTTTAAAGATCTTATTGCGGGAAAAATGCAAAAAGAAAATCATTTAGTAAATAAAATAGTGAATAATGCTTGTTTTAGCCTTGCTACCCCGAGACTCGTCGGCCTTTGGTTGTCCTGATGGTCCAATTCTTGAGATGTGCCCCTCTGCTCACAACCCGTATGGAATGTCCTTCCTCCCCCTCCTCATCGAGAATAACGCAACAGTCCATATCACAGTCCTCTAGAAATAAGTTCCTCACTACTGCAAGTTCTTCTTCTTCATCTTTCCCATAAATAATGTCGGTTTGTTGGAAGGCCTGCTCCAGATGCGGTATTGGCTGCTCTAGTGGGTAATAAGGACCGCGCCATGGTGGCGACCAACTATTGAATTCTTACCAGGTGTATTCATATCCCAAACAGAAGGTAGTGTTATTATTCTTGAGTTTGATGGGTTTAGAGATTCCTTGGAGGTTCTTACAGAGCCCTCTGCCAGGCTCGTACCCACTCCAACTCAGTATACTCTCAATTTTGCTATCCCACCATTTGTCTTTGTCGATAGCATTGACCCGTTCAATGTGGTGGTAAGCTTCTCTACCCAGCTTCCCTCTTCTCTCGATCGCCGTAATAGTAGGGCAACTGTATATAGGGTTGCTACCATCATCGTGAATGATCACTTCCTGGTGATTACATTTAAACTTTACTGTCTGATGCAGCATTGACGCTACTGCCCCAGCAGCATGGATCCATGGCCATCCTAGTAGTAAGTTGTAAGATGCTGGTACATCTATTACCTATAAATCGACCTCAAACCAGGTTGGTCCCATCTGCAAGCATAGACTAATCTCACCAATAGTGGACCTCTGAGAACCATTCAAAGCTTTCATATTGATTGCTCCATCCGTTATCTCATATAGCCCTTTACCCAACTTCTTGAGCATTATCAGCGGACAAATGTTAGGACGGGACCCTCCATTGATTAGGATTTTGGTGATGAAATGATCTTCGCATTGCACAGTGATGTGTAATGCTTTGTTTTGCCCCAGCCCTTCAGGTGGCAGCTCGTCCTCATGAAAGGTGGTCTTATGGATTTCTAGCACTTGTCCTACCATATTAGCCATTTCCCCACTAGTGATGTTATTTGGTACGTACGCTTTATTCGGCACCTTCACAAAGCATTCCTGTGCGTCTCAAAATTTTGCAGCAGAGAGAGAATGGATATTGGTGCTGGTGTCTTGTTCAACTGGTCGATGATCGAATACTCCTTGGCATGTACTTTCCTCCAAAGGTTGTTTGGACCTGTCTCAAAGAAGGGTGGCCGATTAGAAGCCTGCTTTCTTGATTCAGCTAGATGTTTAGGGGTATAGACTCTACCAGTTCTTGTCATACCCTATGCTGCGATAGTTTCTTCAGTCCTGACATTGCCCTTCCTTCTCGCCTCGGCTGTATAGTCCAAGGGTACAACATTTGTATAGAAAGGTAGCGTGGTTAACATCGCCGCTAGGATCGACGTGGCTATCCTCACTTCAAATGGAACATGTGCCTTGGGTGGCAAGACTGCAACCTCAAATGGTGCGGGTGCATTTGTCGGAGACACGAATTCAACCTCAATTGGTACCAGTGTCTTTACGGGTGGCGTTGCTTCAAACTCAAGAGGTATAGACATATTCACCTTAGCGTCTTCGGATGGTTGGATTTGGACTATGATTGGATTGAGAGTAATTGTTGATTTTTTTTGGTTCATCACCTTCTACGATCAACTCGATTGATCCCTCGAGATCCCAATCATCTTCTACTTCAATCATGTGGATACCTCTACCCTTATGGTCTAGCAGAGGATTGTTGCGGGAGTTTGGAGTGGGTTTCTTTGCCACAATGATCTTGTTATCAATCAAAGATTGTATCTTGTCTTTCAAAGAGCGACATTAATCGATGGTGTGCCCTTTCATACCGGAGTGGTATGCAAAAGACTTGGTTGGATTAACCCATTGAAAAGGATTCTCAGTGGTTGTAACAGGGATGGGGGAGACATAACCAGCAGCTTTGAGCTTCTCAAATAGCTAGTCGATGGGTTCAGTAATGGCGGTATATTATTTTGGAGGTCTGCAATCAAAATTAGGTCGAGGTCTAGGGAATTTTTGGCATGCAGTGGGTGATTGATAATGGTATGGTTGACAATTATAAGTGTGGTAAACATGAGCGGGTTGGGAATATCTAGGTGAAGTAGGTTTATATGTAGGAGGTGGAGATGATTGATAAGTTGGTAGCGGAGCTTGGTACGAGGGTGAGGGTGCTTGGTAATTTGGAGTTGGCTGGTATGTGAGTGGAGGTGTTGGGTAAGTTTGGTATTTGAGGGGAGACTTGGTCCTTTGTGAACCCATCACGGCCCCCACGGCCCACACGTCCCTTTTCTTGGACACACTACCAGACTACAAAGCCTTATTCGTAGCTTTCAAGGCTTCGAAATTTGTGACCATACCACTTTTAATACCCTCTTCAATACTTTAACATAATTTGATAATGTCAGATAACTTGTGGTTCTCAATCATCATCAACCGTTCATAGTACTACGGGCCCTGATCCCGGACAAAGAACTTGTTCATTTGCTCCTCTTCTAAGGCGGGTCTGACCTTAGAAGCTTCGGACCTCCAACAAGTAGCATACTTGCGAAATGTCTCTGTGCGCTTCTTCTTAAAATTCTGGATATAGAACATGTCTGGTGCATTCTCTGTATTAAATCTGAACCTGCCCATAAAGTAAGATACCATGCTCACCCAGCTTGACCATTTCTTGGGATCTTGGCTAATGAACCAAGACAATGCATCTCCTTTCAAACTCCTTATGAACAGCTTCATGTGGATCCTTTCATTCTTCCCTACTCCAACCAGCTTGTCACAATAGGTCCTCGTATTGACCTTTGGATCATCTGTACCATCAAACATTTCGAACTTAGAAGGTTTGTACCCCTCAGGCAGTTCGACATTAGGCTGTATGCAAAGGTCCTCATAATTTAGCCCATCAATTCTTTTGCTTCCCTCGACGTCCTAAATCTGGTAGGTCAGTTTCTTAAGTTCCTCGGCCAAGTTCTTGATAAGCAGATCCTTTTCATCAGACTCAGGTGTGTATCAGATAGGTTGGGTAGAGCGTGGCATAGTCTCCACGTAGATAGGATTATTATGGTGGCCTGGTGTATGGGTGCAGAATTGGTTGTTTGTGGAGTTCTGAGGTTCTGGGATAAGTAGTAGAGTATTGTTTAGGGTATGGCAAGTGTTGCATTGGTTCTTTGGCTGAGTAGCGTGATGGTGAGGTGTAGGATGATTCTGTTGTTTTGGGATATTTTGAGGAGGTGTAGGGTTTTAAGCGTTGGGAAGTTGATGTTTGGGATGTTGAGGGAAAATGACAGGTTTGCCAGATTTCGAACATGATCGAGCTCTTCCTAGAATTTCAACAGTTTCTGTTCAATGTATGACACATTCTCATTAGGAACCGAATAACCTGGCCATCAGTAGCCTCTACTCATTCAGTTGTGTTCTCCTTCCTGATGTTTAAATCTTTCATTTTATTCTTGCCTTTAGAGGGACTAGGAGGAGGAGTGGGTGGAGGGCCACTAGATCTTGTGAAATAAGATGATGATGCTAGAGTGCACGAATTAACCTTTGGGGGGGAATAAAAAGAAAGAAAACAAAAAAAAACAAAAGGTAATCAAGTCACTGAGGATTATAAAAAGTATTGCAATATCTAAACACATACTGCGGGAATGTAAAGCGTGTCCTAATTTGGGAACCTCTTTTTGCCCGAGGTAGGCCTAGCGATAAATTGATTTGGAGAACTTAGAATGATAAATGCCCCATTTTATTGATAAAAATAGACGAATCCCAAAATGACACTAAATAAGCAAGAAATAAAGGTCTCTAATGGCCATTGTCCTTATTACATTCATAAAGCGAAAAAGTAAATTCCTATCTACTTGGTCCCAGAAGGACCTTCCCCAGACTCGTCATCCTTGGCTTCTTCGAACAGCTTCCAAATTTGTGAAGTCCCAGTAGCAGGTATGCTCTGGCTAGATGTCCACCTCTGGTCCCTTCAGCCTTTTGACATTCTTCAACCCTTTTGAGAAATTTTACCTCTAGTTCTACTATGCCTCGTTCTAAGTATCCTAGCCTTTTGTTGGTACTGATAGCTATGTCTTTCCATTCCTCAATCAGCTTCTTATTGTACTCGTGTATCTCGCGGTGCGCGCTCTCGCATTCACGGATCCTTTTGCGCAGCTAGTTGTATTTGACTTGCGCCTCGGCCTTTTCATCTATAATTCTGTGGCCTTGAACGAACCCTGGCTTGCCCAGACCATCCCAGTTGTCTTCCAATCAACCAGAATAGAAATAGGTACAACTGGCATTATAATTGTCTGGCTCAATGGTGTCTTTCTCCATTACGATCTTGCAGTGCCACATGTGTTGGGCTTGGCACATGTGAGGACTATCATCATTTTGGAAGTCAGCTCGAAGATGCCTCATCTTTTTGACCCTGGGCATGACTTGTTTCCTACCTGCTTGCCTCATAGCTCGAAGAGGGACGTAAGGATATGCTCATCTTAGACCAATCAGTATCAGGAAAGGTGCATCTCTGGATCGGGCGATGAATACTTCTGCCAGAAACCACTCGAACATCTATTGAACCTGTTCTTCAATCAGATTATCAAACAGCTCAACCCATTCTTTGGCATTCTCAAGCTGAGCAAACATGTCGAGGATGTAATTCATTAGCTTTGGATGGTGGAAAGCGATGTGGTCATCCCAGGCCCTTTACTAAATTTCTTTTTGGAATTCGCCATTTTGGAGATGTTCCATGAGCCAAAGCTGAAGTAGTAGATTGCAGCCTTCGAAGTGTCTCGCTCCTCATTGACACTTCTATAAGGCTCGGTGTCTATCTGCAATAATCATGGGTACAATACTAAATATCTGCCCACCAATCCCCTCCATTAGGGTCTTGGTTACCATAGCCAGCCTAGTATGGATTCTCTCTTTCTTCATTGGAAACACGATCACACCCAGGAAAGAAAACATGAAGACGAATACCCTACGATGGATATGTCCCAGGGATGTGATGGCAAACTCTTCATGGGGGTACAATATGATTTGCTGGGACTGTACCTTTCATATAGGTAGTCAAAGGGGATGTACGATTCCTTTAGGCATACCGATTCTGCATTCTTCTTCAAACCCATCATTTTTAGGAAACCCTTGCATGTGCGGTTCTCAGGCATTAGCAAACCCGGGGTTTCCCATACTAGACCAGCCAGTCCTCCTATCTTCTCTAGCAAAGGTGTCATTTCGATATCCCCAAAGCGGAACACGGCTCTTTTACAATCTCAAAATAAGGTAGTAGCCTCTATTATCATATTGTTAGGCTGGATCTCCAGGAGGGATGGTAGATTACCCAGATATTTTCTGACGAGGGTTTTGTCACTAGAATGTAAATCTTCCCACCAACTCACCAATCTTGGGTGGATATTGGTGACCATGCCCAATCAGGGGGCTTCATGCCTCATATTTCTGCAACGCAAACAAAGTTAGGCCCTTACCCCCACCAGACTCGACTATTTAATATCAACAATTAGCGTGAAGCATTTGGTTCTCCAAATAAATACACAGAACATGATGATGTCCATTTGGGTTTAGGGAAACCCAATAGACTTTTGGACAAGGCTATCTTAAAAGTTATTGTGCGGACAACACTTTTAGCCTGGCTAGGTTTGACCATGATACATGCAATAACAATAATAGAGTAAGGTTTCTATGGGGTTTTAGACCGGTACCCTTGAGCGTACAACTCAAGGGGGGAGGCACGAAACTGTCGACTGCACCATTGATCGACTAGTTTTACCGCAAATAAGTCTTTTCAAATTTAAGGGTAATGATATAGGAAGGGTGAAACCACTCATCAAACGTTGCTATAGTATTTTGTTTGCCGCCAGTATAGTATGATGTTGAGCATGATTATGTGATAATTAAAAGCATGTTTCATGTATTTTCACATTAAGAAAGCGATTAATACAACAATTATGATTTAAAATGGTTACAAAGGAAGGAAACAAGAAAGATACATCAGTTTGATTTTCAAGAAGAAATTAAACGCTTAAAGGAATTAAATAAATAATTGCACATAGGGGGTACAAATTCATAAAAATAATTTGAATTGGTAAAAGCCTAAAAATTTCCAGCTTAGCCACCATGCTGTCGCGCCCCCTTTTTCTCGCGAAAATGGGTTTATGACATTTTGGTTGAGACAACTCGTTCCTGTTGGGAAAGGGGTTTGCATTTAAAAGAGTCACCACCGAAAGATTTAAGGTGCATTAGGGCACCTAGAGGGTTTATTTATAACTATTTGGTATCCAGAGACAGGGTAAAGGCTTGAAATTATCCTAAGGGAAAGGTGTTAGGCACCCCTCAGGATCCACCAGTGTGGTTCCCAACCAAACAGCTTTTATGGACTTGTACAATTTAGCAAATAAACAAGTATGGATCAAACAATAGGGGATTTAAGTTTACGTACACATATGTTTGAAAAACAGTTAATGAAAAGCTAGATTTTGAAAAGAATTACAATCTAAACATATTTGTGAATATAAAGGGGTATCCTAGGTTTGTTTATAATATGGATCACATCAATGCAATACCCGGTACTCCTCAAAGAGGGGCTACACGTGGCATTAACGCACTGGTCATCATATCCATATCTACCATTTTCCCACCCCATGAATGTAATTAAAGCGATGATTGGTCTCTACCCCTATTGCATGTTGTTACCCGTCCCTTCCTATCAGTCCCAAAGGAATTTAGGACTCCTATCCTAAAAAAAGGGGTTCTAGGCATACCCTCAAGTTTAAAGGTAAAATACTCAGGTGACACATAATAAACAGATAGGACTTCAATTAAAGGGGAGCATGGAAAACAAATAAAAGGCTCAGATATACCTCCACGCATAGTACATATAAACAGCATGACTCATACATACTTAAGGTCTAAATTCAGATCCTAAGCATGGTATCTAAGTGATAACAGTAGAGTCAGATTTATTACATAACTCAGAGAGGAAGTCCTAATCACGCTTGCCTACTGATTTTAACATGCTGACACTTAAAACCTAATCACAAAGACGATTCTGATATTATTTTAAAGTTGACTACCTAAGGCTTGCCTAGGCGTAAAATAATATGTAGCAGTTATTCAGAATTGTTAATAATTCCAGGTTGTTATACCTACCTAATTACCAGTTTATTTAGAACAGGAGGACTGTTTATACATCTGTATTTAGACTAGTGTGATTTAATAAGTGCAATCCTGTAACATGATGTCTAATGCAGCATGATGCATAATAAGTTAAACACGATTTCTAAATACACATCAAGTTATGCACAGTTTCAAAATAGGCAGGAGTGACAGTTTTGATATTGTTTACCTAAAGCAGGATTTCTAAGTGCGGAGCACGGTTGCATTATGGTGAACACATGAATAGCAAATTGTGTTAACATGTTTACCCTAAGGCAGGATTTCTAAATAAAATTTCAGAACATGTTTACATGGTTAGAATCACATAATAGCAGCTAATTTTATTGTTATTATCTAACCTATAGACAAGATTTCTAAGTGTGGATGAGATGCTGAAAATAGTACATATAAATCCTAAATAGCATGATATCTAATGTCTGGCATGTTGTACCTAAACATGGCTGTTATTGCGCATAGAGAAAGTAAACCTAGGAACATGATTTCTACCCTAGATTGTACTGCAGCATGCATATCACCACCCCTTTTCATTATCCAACCCCAGAGTCATTTACAAATAATTATTACAGGCCTTTGAATAGGAATTACATAATTAAAATAAAGAAAAAATAAGAATTTAATTATATGGAACCTACAGAATATGCCCAAGTCTCTAGGTCCTCAATGACAAGTATTGTTTCACAATCTTTATCATAATTCGGGTGTGTCAGAGTTCCCTAAGGACCTCAAGGGCTCCCGGACAGTGCTTACACCCAGATTTTATAGCCAAGATAGGGCGAGTGTGGTGTGGAAAG
This sequence comes from Nicotiana glauca, assembly GCA_026770625.1. NCBI lineage: Eukaryota > Viridiplantae > Streptophyta > Magnoliopsida > Solanales > Solanaceae > Nicotiana > Nicotiana glauca. The sequence goes on from MU683817.1 coordinate 26,436, forward strand.
GCCAGCTTTTGTGTGTCAAAGTTCAGAGGGAGCTCAAGGGTCCCGAAGCAACGCTTAAACAAAAGGGGCAGAACTTAGTGGTCTAAGAGTAGCGTGAGAGTGCTCGGCATAGTTTTGAAGAGTTTAAGTAAGAAAACAGTTTTGAAAAAGGGTAAGTAAGAAACAATTTTGAAAAAAGAGACTTAATTGGAATAGTTTTATAATAAAGTTTAACTAATGAAGATAATTTGAAGGAGCATGCATACAAATCTCAGAACCAAAACAAAGTCAGCATCAGACCAAGGACCAAGAATAGTCCAGCAAACATAAGCAAGGGAATGGGATTGGAGGGACAAATATGGAGCGTGTGAGAGCAAACATATAGCAGGCAGGAACATATATGAGCACACAATCAGAAACTTCTACAGGTTTAGAGGATCAGGGGGGACAGTAGGGTATTGGATTATATTAATATATCAACACCAAACAACTAAGACTATAATCAAACTAACATACCAATCATGGAGATTCACATAAGAAACATATACTAAGTATACAGAAACATGCTAGTCATTGACAAGTAAAGCATAACTTAACATGTAGAGGGAATTTTGGATCCTAATTAAATAGGAGAGGCACAGTAGTTAGCCTTGGCTTGTAGCCGGCTAACTTAGAATAGCAGCAAGTAGCACAAAAGCGAGAATAGAGAGTTTTAGTTGTGAGAGAGAGAGAGAGAGAGAGAGTTGAACAGATTTTGTTCGTCTGTTATGCTAATGAATGAATAGAGTATATATAGTTTGAAAGCGGGCAGAAGAATAAGGTAAAAATAATAGTTCAGCAGTAATTATAGAAATAAACGTCAATTAGAATCAATTTAGTTTACAAACTTCCTTTAATTAAGGAATCATACTCAAACGGTAAGAAGCAGTGGCAAAATAAGGAAAGGAATCAAGTAAAGCTGCTTATAACACAATAAGGAAGTAGTACACGTGTAATATAGGTATAGAGTATGCAATTAAGGTCAAGTTCAGAATCCTATTTAAGGAAAATATATACAAATTAGTTTGACAACGGAATCAGCCAGAGAAATAAGGCAAGATATATTTCAAATTTCAAATTAGTTTGACAGTTGAATCATTTGATAACTCAATTCGACCATGCACACAAGTCGATACACATAATATGAAATTTTTCGAGACCTTGCACCGCAAAACGGAGCTTAATTTCTCAAAACAACCGGTCGAGTCGTTACATTCTCCACGTTTTTATACAAACGTTCGTCCTTGAATATTCTAAGTATTATTCTGAGGTTACCAAATTGATGATTTTACTTTTACACATATACTCACGGTTGATTCTACGCTCCCGAATTTGAGATAAGCCCAACAACACCATCTCAATTGAGATTATTTCCTATATCCATATTTATAAATTTTAAGACCAAATTTCTTAAAATCCAAACATTTTCAAAAAGGTCCAATTTTTACATCAACACACGGTATTAGTCTTGACTGGGTACAGCAACTCGTGCCAACGCACACATTAACATTTTAATAGCTCTAACTACTTCGAAATGTTTTGGGGTATTGTCGACGCCCCCTTTTTCTCGCAAAATCGGGTTTATGACATTTGAGAAGACAACTCTATTCCCGTTTGGGATTTGGGTTTTGGATTTGAAGAGTCGCCACCAAATGATTAAGTGCATTAGGACACTAAGGGTTTTTGAGTTGGAAAACCAGATTTTGGGTAAGGGCTAGAAATTATCTCGAGGGGAAGGTGTTAGGCACCCCTCAAGATCCACTAGTGTAGTTCCTGGTCATGCTATATTATGACTCTAAATGCAAACAACAAATATGCAAACAAGCATTACAAATACAATGGATCTTCACATAATAGTTGCAAGAAATTAGAAACTTTAAAGAAACTGAAATTTGGTAGGAGAAAACATTTTTTAATTCTGAATAAACGAGTAAAGGAGGGAAATTCCATACAGTTGAAACAATTTTTTAAAAGCTAAAATTTGAGAAAGAAAAATAGTTGAAATAAAAGTGGACAAATAAGGGAATGTGTCCTAGGTTTATACATAATATGGATCACCCCACACAATACCCAGTAACCATTTATACGCGTGGTGTTATCGTGTGGTCATCATATCCATATCTACCCTTTCCCAGCCCGTTGAGGTATTAAACGCGGAACGATCTCATTTTACCTATTGCATGCTATTACCCGCCCCATCCTATCAGTCCCGAAGGTACTTAGGACTACTAATCGCTAAAGGGTAGGATATTAGGTTGATTGGTTTCAAAGGACAAAAATCTAAGGCGACATACAAAAACACATACTGCATGTTAGGGGGGAAGCATGTAAACACGTAAAGGCCCAAGTACACCTCCTCAAACAAAACACATAAGTAGCATGCCTTAAACATAATTAAGGTCTCAAAAGATAGGGACTTTTTCAGCGGTTAAAACTTGGTTTTAGAAATGAAGTAGTAACAATAATAGCATGATTCTGGACAGAGACGGGTAACCCAGGGATTCGCAGACATAAAAAATCAGAACTCAGTAAAAGTAAAGGTGTGTCATTTTAAAAAATTGTTTTCAGCAGAGTTTTGTTTTAAGAAAAGAAAAGCTGAGTGAACTTCAGAAGATCACAACAAGAAGGGGAACTGCAGAGTTAAAACTTAAAGAAGCTGGTTGGTTTTAGGCTAATAAAAAAAGACACAATTGATCAGTTCCTAACGGGCCTAAGGTTTGCCTAGGCGTCATTATACATTACCTGATTATTTATAAAGGAATGAACATACATTTTCTATATTCTTATTTATAAAGGTACGCGTGGTAAGGTGTTTGCAAGAAAAAACGTTTCAAACCACTTAGCCATATTTTAACACGGTTATTGGACTGACATGAATTAACCACTGCAACTCAAACAAGTGAGAAGTCCTATGGGCAGGATATCTAATGCACATAAGAGTTCCTAAGAACATGATTTCTAATATGCCAATGCAGTAATGACAAGTTATTTGGCTTGTTGTTAATCATTGCTGGTAATTAACTGAGCGTGGTTACAAGATGAGCGTAATGACAGACTGAAAATAAAGAACCTAAAGCAGGATTTCTAATGAATGAGATGCATGACCTATACAGGTTATCTATTGCGCAAATAAAATCTTATAAGCATGTTTTCTACCCATGATTTATACTAAGCATGCAAAGCCCTCCCCCATATTCAATATTCACCCCCAATTGTTCGTTTATAAATTATTACAAACCAGTAGCATCTGAATTACAATACCAAAGAACAGAAAAATAAAAAAGCTATGCTATAGGGAGCCTTCAATAAGGCCCAATCTTCCAACCTCAACCCCTTCGAGTTCACAGCCTTTTCCATGGTCTAGGTGCGGCAAAGCTCCCTAGGGCCCCATTGGGTCCCTGGCCAATACCAGCACCTAGAAATTTTAGAAGAATGCAGGACAGGTGCAATGTGGAATGCCAGCCTTATGTGTCAAAGTTCAGTGAGTACTCCGAGGTACTCAAAGCAATGCTCACACGAAGGGGGCAGATCTTATTTTCTAAGAATAATGTGAAGTGCAGGAAGAAGTGTTTAAAAGAAGAGTTTTAAGAAAACAAGGGGTTTGTTTTAGAAAGAAACAACATAAACAATAGCGTAAGGTTGCACACAATGATCATGGGGAAAGGGAAACAAATACATCACACAATGCTAAAAGGGATGCAATATTAATTGACAGGACTACACAGAATGAGGGGATTCGGGGGACTGGGAGGCAGTAGAGTTTAGGCATGCTAATGTGTAACAATAGGACATAGACATAACAAATAAAGTTAGGAGTAAACAAAGTCAGACTTAACATGTAAATCAGAAGGCATGGTGAAGCATTAGAGTAAAGAATCAATTACACACTGAACAGGGGAAGCTTAAGTAGAAGAGAATCACAAAAATAATGAACTGAAACAAAAATAAACACATTGGCGTCAGACTTGAAAGGTTAATCAGGACATACCAGTAAAGAGCAAAAGCAGGATGCAAAGATAAGGGAGTAACACTATATTAGCCTTGGCTTTCAGCCGGCTAATAATAAACATGAGCAGAGAATAGTAGTGGAGCAAGAGAGCAAGAGAGAATGCAGATTTGAAAGTATTCAGTGGTGTGTAAGTCAGAAGATTGTTGTGTGTTTGCGTAAAAGACTTAGGGTATTTATAGTTGAAAGTAGGGGTAAAATAAGGTAAAAATAACAGAAATATGTTAATTGAAGAACTCGGAATTAATTAATCAAAGAATCAAGGAAGTACTCCCATTAATTAAGGGAATCATAATCAAACGAAAATATTCAGCACCATATAAGGCAAGTAGGAAAAATTAGTGTACGAATAAATAAGGAGGGGATCAAGATTCAATATTGCACATAGTAGCCAATTAAGACAAAATTCGGGAAAATTCTAATTAAGGAAAGGCTTAAAAGAACAGAGTACTATAACAAATAAGGTAACAAAACCAATTAATTCAAACGGGCGGGTAGAATTCTAGGGTTTTAAAAGAAAGTTTTTGAATTACCAATCAATCAAGAAAAATCAGAATCAATCGTGTGAAGTCATGATTCTGCATTTTTAACATATGAATAGAGGTGAATGAACAAAAGTAGCATGCCAAAATTAGCTATATAGACAGAAGGGGAACAAGAGATGAACAAACACAATTACTTAGAGCTAGTGAAAACAAGTTAAGATTCAGCATGACATATTCGAAAACATGGTGACCATGAAACATTAACAAGAGTCAAGGGACATCAGGCTAACACACACAATCAAACGAAGGAGCATGTTAAACACATAGAATCAGAGTAAAGAGAATCGTGCTAACACGCATAATCAGATGATGGAACATGCTAACAGATAGAGACAAGGCCATGAAAATTAGTGTAACACACATAACCAAGGCAAAGAGACATTCCAACACCCATAATCAAACACCATGGTCCATAAATCTTGAAGGTCCTATAGGTGTTGAACAGGACGGTGAGAGGCCCATCGGAGCCTTGGTGAAAGGGAGGTGGCCGGAGATGGCCGAAAACAAACCAGGTGGAAATTTTTAGGGACTGATTCACATGGTGGGGGTTTTGGGATCTCAAAAATAGAGAGAACCAACGATCTAGGGTCTCATGGTAGTTGATGGTCGAATGGGGTGAGATTGGAGGTGGCCGGAGAAGCGATGGAGTTCATTGGAGAAGAGAGAACCAGAAGGTTCTAGAGAGAAGGGAGAGAGAGATACGATCTATAAGAAATGAGGGGTTTGGGGGGTGAGGGTAATTGATTTTAATTATGGGAATTAAATCTAGGTCGTTGATCTCATTTGATCAATGTCTCTGATTAAAAAAGATTGGACCAGGTTATTTTGGGGATTGGGCTGGGTTGGTTTAAATAGGGTATTGGGCCATTTAAAAATCTGAGAGGGGTGTGGCCAATTTGGCTATAATTGAAATACTAAGGGCTGTTTGTTAAATAGCCAATTTTTTCCTTTTATTATTTTATTAAAATAGTAAACAAATGATTTAAAAATAAATTAAAGGTAATGAACTAATTAATAACATATAAATATTAATGTAAAACTACTAAAAGTGATTTTATGATTATGAATATTGTTAATTGTAAAATAGGTTATAATTGCAATTATATGCAATTTAGCTTAAAAATACCAAACAAATGTATAAAAATATGCAAAAATTACCTTAATTATATCCTAGTGTAAATATGAGAATGAAATAAATTATTCACCAAAAATACTAGTTTGAGAATAATTATTGAATTTTGTAGTGTAAAAATAGATAATAAATTGATTTAAAAATCTTTAAAAATAAAAAAAAAATACCAAAACTTTTGGGCATGCTTATATATGTATGTATATGCTATTTTGAGAATATTTTGAGTATAAAAATATGTAGGTAAAAATTGGGTATCAACAGCTGCCCTTCTTTACCTGAGAAAGATGAAAGAGTTGTCAAGTAAAGATATGATGGCCAATTTTGAACGAAAGAAATGATTCGAAGAGGTTTTGACCGAGTTCTGGCTCCTGAGCTGCCTACATATCATTGGTCTTACAGGAATCAGGCCATATGTAGTTCAGGGGTTCCGTCGGCGGAACATGCCGATGGAGATTTCGAAAGACGGACGCAATATTCGAGTTGGGAAGGATGGTTAGAGACTAAGGGGCTGCTGGAACCGGAGTGAGATCGCACCTGCTGTGATGGCCATTGCTAGTCGGTGTACCTACGAATGAGCAATACGAATGTAGCATGCATAAATTTAAACGTGATACAAGTTCCCGTTGGACCATGAATGCTGCCTTCGGACGGGTAGGATGACGTCCTCAGACCATGACGTCATGGGCCATGAAGCGTATAATAGAGGATTCGCAAGCTATGAAATAATGTTCTCGAGCTATGAGAATGATGTCTCCGAACCATGATGCCTTTGAATAATGATAGGCAAAATATAAAAGCAGGGTCCTCAGGCCATGGCATGGCGTTCCCAGGCTATGAAAATGATGCCCCCGAACAATGACGCCTTTGGACAATTTTGCGATATTTCAACCCAAGAAAATGTAGGATTTGGCGATGTTTCAGCCGATGTAAAGCATAAATATAAATGGCAATATTTCAGCCGACATAGAAATTTAAATAAAATTGGCGATGTTTCAGCCGACATAGCAATTTAAATAAAATTGGCGATGTTTCAGCCGACATAGAGATTTAAATATAGTTGACGATGTTTCAGCCGATGTAAAGCATAAATAAAATTGGCGATGTTTTAGCCGACATAGAGATTTAAATATAGTTGGCGATGTTTCAGCCTATGTAAAGCATAAATAAAATTGGCGATATTTCAGCCATGCAAAGATTTATATAAAATTGGCGATGTTTCAGCCGACATAGAGATTTAAGTATAGTTGGCGATGTTTCAGTCAATGTAAAGCATAAATAAAATTGGCGATATTTCAGCCATGCAAAAATTTAAATAAAATTTGCGATGTTTCAGCCGACAAGTGGAGACAATGCTTAGTCTCGGAAGGCAGAAAGGTAGCCTTATCCAATGCAGAAAAATGCAGGATGGAGGTAGTGCTTAACCTCGGAAGGTAGCCTTATGCAATGCAAGGAAATGCAGATGGAGACAATGGTTAGTCTCGGAAGGCAGAAAGGTATCCTTATGCAATGCAAGGGAATGAAGATGGAGACAACGCTTACGCTTAGTCTCGGAAGGAAAAAAGGTAGCCTTATGCAATGCAAGGGAATACAGATGGAGACAACGCTTAGTCTCGGAAGGTGGAAAGGTAGCCTTATGCAATGCAAGAGAATGCAGATGGAGACAACGCTTAGTCTCGAAAGGCAGAAAGGTAACCTTATGAAATGCAAGGAAATGCAGATGGAGACAACGCTTAGTCTCGAAAGGCAGAAAGGTAGCCTTATGCAATGCAAGGAAATGCAGATGGAGACAACGCTTAGTCTCGAAAGGCGGAAAGGTAGCCTTAAGCAATGCAAGGAAATGCAGATGGGGACAACGCTTAGTCTTGAAAGGCAGAAAGGTAGCCTTATGCAATGCACGAAATAAAGGTAAAGAGTAACGAAATTTCTGAGCTGAGAGATGATAGCTGATAATTGATTGTCATTGTGGCCGCTGGGAGGTCATGTGCGGATAGAACTTGTAAGTGAGTGATGATTCTGAGAGTTGAACTCTTGCAAAATATGAGTATGAACCGGATTTGATGGTTCTATGTTTTGGGGTGCCTGCATTCAAAGAAATATCGTGAGTTTTGTCAAGGGGGAAGGTTAGTTCGTCTTCCCGTGGACTCCGCTCGTCCTACTCGGCTCTTGTTTTCATTGGGATAGCGTCGCTAAACAAAGCAATTTGATAGTAGCCATGTATGATTTGGTAATATAATTTTAAAAATATGATGTAAATACATAATTTAAAAATGATTTTCTTTTAGATGAACCGACAACTGCGACGCGGTTCAAGACATTGAGACCTTTTTTGCTCCGGATTTTTTAGGGTCCTACTCAAAATTTTGCCCCAGTTTACTGGGTTGGGGTTTCTGACGGCTACGTGCGATGAATGGCTAAAAGTTGTCTTCGGAATTTTGAGGGTCCTCCTCAAAATTCTGCCCCAGTTTCCAATATCGGGGGAGGGAAATGAAATTTTTATTGAATTGTGACCGAACCCATAGGGCTACCTACGTATCCCCTCTTAAACGGGAATCAGGTCAGGCGTAGTTCAAATTACATACATGAAGAGATCATAATGATTACACATAATAACGATTGACTGCATCTGAATTGATTGGCTTTGGCCAGACCTCTCCATCCATTTCTGCGAGTATGAGGGCTCCTCCTGTTAAGACCCGGTGAACCATGTACGGGCCTTGCCAGTTAGGAGAGAACTTTCCTTTGGCCTCATCCTGATGTAGGAAGATTTTCTTCAACACTAGCTGTACTGACGTAAACTGTCTCGGCTTGACTCTTTTGTTTAAGGCTCTGGACATCCTGTTCTGATACAATTGACCATGACAAACTGCGTTCATTCTCTTTCCGTATATAAGGGCTAACTGCTCATAGCGACTCTTTACCCATTCTGCATCTTCAAGTTCCGCTTCTTGTATAATCCTCAGGGAGGGAATCTCTACCTCGGCCGGGATGACTGCCTCGGTACCATAAACCGGAATATAGGGAGTCGCCCTAGTTGATGTGCGAATTGTGGTGCGGTATCCCAATAAGGAAAATGATAGTTTTTTGTGCCATTTCTTGTGTTTCTCGATCATTTTCCTCGATATATTCATGATGTTCTTATTGGCCGCTTCTACAGCTCTATTCATCTGAGGTCTATAAGCTGTGGAATTCTTGTGCTTAATCTTGAATGTCTCGCACATTGCTTTCATCAGGTCACTGTTAAGATTGGAACCATTATCACTAATGATTGACTCCGGGATGCCAAACCGGTAAATGATACAGTCGCGGACAAAGTCTACCACAACCTTATTGGTTACCGCCTTATATGATGCTACTTCAACCCATTTGGTGAAATAATCAATTGCCACTAGAATGAACCTGTGACTGTTTGATGCGGCAGGCTCAATAGGTCCGATGACATCCATTACCCAAGCAGCGAACGACCATGGTGAGCTTGTTGCATTGAGCTCATTAGGAGGCACCTTTATCATATCCGCATGTATCTGACAACGATGGCATTTTCGAACATGTTAGATGCAGTCCATCTCTATAGTCATCCAAAAGTATCTCGCTCGGAGTATTTTTTTGGCTAAGACGAAACCATTCATGTGCGGGCCACAGGTCCCTACATGAACCTCCTCCAACAACCTGGATGCTTCCTTTTCTTCGACACACCTCCGACACATCTCAGTAATCCCAAATCGGGAGTCCTCCTACACAGGATTCCTCTATTGTGAAAGAAGTGATTGGATAACCTCCGCAGTGTGCGCTTCTGAGTAGTTTTTGCAAGTTCTGGGTATTCTCCTATTGACAGATATTTCTTAATGCCATGAAACCATGGTTTTCCGTCTATTTCTTCCTCGACATGGTCACAGTAAGCGGGTTGATCCTGGATTTTTACCGGGATAGGATCAATGAAGTTCTTATCTGGATGCTGAATCATGGATGATAGAGTGGCCAATGCATCGGCGAACTCATTCTGGACTCTGGGGACATGCCGGAATTCTGTCTTTGTAAACCTCTTCCTCAACTCCTGTACATGATGCAAGTACAGAAGTATTTTGGAGTTCTTGGTTGCCCATTCTTCTCGAACCAGATGCATGAGCAAGTCGGAATCCCCTATCACTAGTAACTCCTGAACGTTCATGTCAATGGCTAGCTTGAGCCCTAAGATGCAGGCTTCGTACTCGGCCGTGTTGTTGGTGCACGGGAACCTGAGTTTGGCAGACACCGGATAATGCTGACTTGTTTCTGATACTAAAACTGCCACTATGTCAACTCCTTTGAAATTTGTTGCTCCATCGAAAAACATTCTCCAGCTATCATAGGATTCAGCAATGTCTTCTCCTATGAAAGAGACCTCTTCATCAGGAAAATACGTCTTTAGAAGCTCGTATTCTCCATCCATGGGATTTTTGGCAAGATGATCTGCCAGTGCCTGACCTTTGATTACCTTCTGAGTCACGTAAACAATGTCGAATTCACTCAACAGGATTTGCCATTTGGCTAGTTTTCCAGTGGGCATGGGCCTCTGAAAGATATATTTCAGCGGATCCATCCTTGATATGAGATAAGTGGTATAGGCATAGAAATAATGCCTCAACCTCTGAGCTACCCAAGTCAGAGCACAATAGGTGCGTTCTAGCAGGGAATACCAGGCCTCGTACGGGGTGAAGTTCTTGCTGAGATAGTATATGGCTTGTTCTTTTCTCCCTGTTTCATCATGTTGTCCCAAAACACAACTAAATGCTTCATCCAGTACTATAAGGTAGAGCAATAGTGGTCTACCCGGTTCGGGCGGAACCAGAACTGGCGGCGTTGATAGGTATTCCTTGATCCTGTCATAGGCTTTCTAACAATCATCAGTCCATTTGGTGGCAGCGTCCTTTTCAACATCTTAAAGATTGGTTCACAAATGACAGTGGGTTGGGCTATGAACCGGCTTATGTAGTTGAGTATCTTCTTTTTTGGCGGTGGCAATTCTTGAATGGCCTTAACCTTTGATGAATCCAGTTCTATTCCTCGTCGACTTACGATGAACCCAAGCAGTTTTCCGACAGGAACCCCAAACGCACATTTGGCGAGATTCAGTTTTAGATTGTACCTTCTCAGTCTGTTGAAGAACTTTCTCAAATCTTCCGTGTGGTCAGCGGCTTTCTTAGATTTGATGATGACATCGTCTACATATACCTCAATCTCTTTGTGTATCATGTAATGGAAAATAGTAGTCATGGACCTCATGTAGGTGGCCCTAGCATTCTTTAACCTAAACGGCATCATCTTGTAACAATACATCCCCCAAGGCGTAATGAAAGTCGTTTTCTCTGCATCTTCTTCATCCATCCATATCTGATGATACCCAGAAAAACAATCAACGAACAACTGCAGCTCGTGCTTAGTGTAATTGTCAATCAGAATGTGTATGTTCGGCAAGGGGAAGTCGTCTTTTGGACTAGCCCGGTTGAGGTCACGGTGGTCGACACAGACTCTGACCTTCCCATCTTTCTTTGGCACTGGCACAATATTGGCTAACCATGTTGGGTACTCCACTACCCTGAGGACCTTGGCTTTGACTTGTTTGGTAACTTCCTCCTTGATTTTCAAACTCATGTCTGGCTTGAACTTTCTGAGCTTCTATTTTACCGGCGGGCATGTCGGATCTGTTGGCAGTTTGTGAGTTACAATAGATGTACTGAGACTGGTCATACCATTATACGACCAGGCAAATATGTCCTCGTATTCTTTTAAGAATTCCGTGTACTCTTCCTTTTCTGACGGTTACAGATGAACACTGATGCGTGTTTCCTTGACATTCTCTGTATCCCCCAAGTTGACAACCTCAGTTTCGTCCAAGTTAGACTTAGGACTATTCTCAAAATCCTCAATCTCTTTAATGACCTCTTCTAGTATATCATCCTCTATGTCCGTTTGTTGGTTTGTCTTGTTGCAAGTCACAATCGTCGGTTCATCAAGATAAGTAATAGTAATGCTGTGTAAATAAAGTAAACGATGAAAAGTAATAAGAGCGAGATTTATAAGAAACTGAAATGCTTTGATAAATTTCATAAGTTATTTGAACATTGTAGCTCTTATTTCGAAATTAAAATGCAGAAAGAAAATCAACTAGAAAAAAGTAAAAGGGGATGCATGGTGCTTTGTTCAGCCTTGCTACCCCGAAGCTTTTCGAGCTCTGGTGGTTCTGATATTCCAGTTATTGAGATGTGCCCTTCTGCTTAATATGATCATGCCAGAGTGCACGAACTAACCTTTTGGGGAGGGGAATAAAACAAAATAAAACAAGGTAACAAGTTAGTAAGGGTTATGAGAAGAAAATTTTGCAATATTTAAACACATAATGCAAGAATATAAATCGTGTTCTAATTTGGGTGCCTTGTTGTGCCCTAGGTAGGCCTAGACACAAGTTGATTTGGAGAAATTATAATGGTAAATGCCTCATTTTATTGATAAAAATAAGACGAATCCCAAAACGACACTAAAATTGCAGGATATAAAACATGTCACTAATGGTCATTGGCCTTATTACATTTAAAGCAAAAAGAAAAGAATCCTATCTATTTGGTCCCAGAAGGACCTTCCCCATGTTGAATGTTCTTGCTGATCAAATCCTCTAGTTCGCGTAGATTTTCCAGTAGAAATGCTTTTGCCAGGTTCTCTCCTTCGTTTCCCCCGGCATTTTAGCAGTCGGTGACTCTCTTTCTCACTTTTCCTTCCAATTCCAGCAGACTGTATTCCAGATACTCCAACTTTTCGCTGGCCTTGGTGACCCTGTCTTTCCGTTCATTGATTTGGTCACTTGATGGGAGGTTCCTCCACCAGGTCAGCAAGAGTGAGGGTATGTTGACCATACCGAAGTCGGAAACTTTGTCATTCATTTCTTGCGAAACAAAAGAGTTAGACCCTTACCCCCACCAGACTCGACTATCTAAACCAATAATTAGCATTAAAGCATTTAGTTCTCCAAATAAATGCACAGAACGTGGTGGTGTCCGTTTGGGTTTCAAGAAAACCCGGTGGACTTTGGACAAGGCTATCTTAAAGAGTCATTATGCGGACAACATAACTGACTCGGCTAGGTTTGACAGTGATGCCTGCACAGTTTAAACAGAGTAAGGTTTCTATGGGGTATTAGACCGGTATCCTTGAGCGGACAACTCAAGAGGGAAAGGCACGGAACTGTCGACTGCACCGCTGATCGACTGGTTTTACTGCAAATATGCCTTTGCCAAATTTAAGGGGTGATAATATCGGAAGAGCGCAACAATTCATTATAAGCATTGCTATGGTATTTGTTTGGTACGAGTGGAATATGATGTTGAAGATGCAATTACAAGAATAAAGCAAGTTGTCACGTATTTGCACGTTCATAAAGATTAAAATAATTGCTCAAAAATTACAACAATATTGAAGGAAAGCAGTAAAAGAAAGCATTAAAAAAACAAAAAGCCAAGTCAGTTTCGTAGTAGAAAAGATATAAAGACATTAAATAAAGGCAATAATAAAGTCACAAGCAACATGAAATGGTAAAAGCCTAAAGAAATCCCCAGCGGAGTCGTCATGCTGTCGATGCCCCCTTTTTCTCGCGAAATCGGGTTTACGACATTTGGGAAGACAACTTTATTCCCGTTTGGGATTTGGATTTTGGTTTGAATAGTCGCCACCTAATGATTAAGTGCATTAGGACACTAAGGGTTTTTGAGTTGGAAAACCAGAGTTCGGGTAAGGACTAGAAATTATCTCGAGGGGAAGGTGTTAGGCACCCCTCAAGATCCACTAGTGTGGTTCCCGGCCATGTTAGATTGTGACTTTAAATGCAAACAACAAGTAGGCAAACAAGCATTAAAAATACAAAGGGGTATTCATATAATAGTTGCAAGAAATTAGAAACTTTAAAGAAACTGAAATTTGGTAGGAGAAACCATTTTTTAATTATGAACAAACGAGTAAAGGACGGACATTCCATACAGTTGAAACAATTTTATAAAAGCTGAAATTTGCGAAATAAAAATAGTTGAAATAAAAATGAACAAATAAGGGAATGGGTTCTAAGTTTATATATAATATGGATCACCCCACACAATACCCGGTAACCGTTTATAGGCGTGGTGTTATCACGTGGTCATTATATCCATATCTACCCTTTCCCACCCCGTTGAGGTATTAAATGTGAAACGGTCTCGTTTTACCTATTGCATGCTATTAGCCGCCCCATCCTATCAGTCCTGGAGGTACTTAAGACTACTAATCCCTAAAGGGTAGGATATTAGGCTGGTTGGTTTCAAAGAACAAAAATCTAAGGCGACATCCAAAAACACATACTGCATGTTAGGGGGGAAAGCATGTAAACACGTAAAGGCCCATGTACACCTCCTCAAACAAAACACATAAGTAGCATGCCTTAAACATAATTAAGGTCTCAAAAGATAGGGACTTTTTCAGCAGTTAAAACTTGGTTTTAGAAATGAAGTAGTAACAATAATATCACGATTCTGGACAGAGATATGTAACCTAGGGATTCACAGACATAAAAAATCAGAACTCAGTAAAAGTAAAGGTGTGTCATTTTAAAAAATCATTTTCAGCAGAGTTTTGTTTTAAGAAAAGAAAAGTTGAGTGAACTTCAGAAGACCACAACAAGAAGGGGAACTGCAGAGTTAAAACTTAAAGAAGCTGGTTGGTTTTAGGCTAATAAAAAAAGACACAATTGATCAGTTCCTAACGGGTCTAAGGTTTTCCTAGGCGTCATTATACATTACCTAATTATTTATAAAGGAATGAACATATATTTTCTTTATTCTGATTTATAAAGGTACGCGTGGTAAGGTGTTTGCAAAAAAAATGTTTCAAACCACTTAGCCATATTTTAACACGGTTATTGGACTGACATGAATTAACCACTGCAACTCGAACAAGTGAGAAGTCCTATGGGCAGGATATCTAATGCACATAAGAGTTCCTAAGAACATGATTTCTATTATGCCAATGCAGTAATGACAAGTTATTTGGCTTGTTGTTAATCATTGCTGGCTATTAACTAAGCGTGGTTACAATATGAGCGTAATGACAGACTGAAAATAAAGAACCTAAAGTAGGATTTCTAATGAATAAGATGCATAACCTATACAGGTTGTCTATTGCGCAAATAAAATCCTATAAGCATGTTTTCTATCCATGGTTTATACTAAGCATGCACAACCCTCCCCCATATTCACTATTCACCCCCAATTGTTCGTTTACATATTATTACAAACCAGTAGCATCTGAATTACAATACTAAAGAACAAAAAAATAAAAAAGCTATTCTATAGGGAGCCTTCAATCAGGCCTAATCTTCCAACCTCAATACCTTCGAGTTCACAGCCTTTGCCATGGTCTAAGTGCGGCAAAGCTCCCTAGGGCCCCATTAGGTCCCTGGCCAATACCAACACCTGGACATTTTAGAAGAATACAGGATAGGTGCAGTGTGGAATACCAGCCTTGTATGTCAAAGTTCAGTGAGTACTCAAAGCAATGCTCACACGAAGGGGCAGATCCTATTTTCTAAGAATAGTGTGAAGTGCAGGAAGAAGTGTTTAAAAGAAGAGTTTTGTGAAAACAGGGGGTTTGTTTTAGAAAGAAACAACAGAAACAATAGCATAAGATTGCATACAATGATCATGGGGAAAGGCAAGCAAATAGATCACACAATGCTAAAAGGGATGCAGGTTTAATGGACAGGACTACACAGAATAAGGGGATTCAGGGGACTGGGAGGCAGTAGAGTTTAGGCATGCTACTGTGTAACAACAGGACATAGACATAACAAATAAAGTTAGGTGAAAACAAAGTCAGACTTAACATGTAAATCAGAAAGCATGGTGAAGCATTAGAGTAAAGAATCAATTACACACTGAATAGGAGAAGCATAAGTAGAAAAGAATCACAAAAATAATGAACTGAAACAAAAATAAACACATTGGCGTGAGACTTGAAAAGTTAATCAGGACATACCGGTAAAGAGCAAAAGCAGGATGCAAAGATAAGGGAGTAACACTATATTAGCCTTGGCTTTCAGCCGGATAATAATAAACAGGAGCATAGAATAGTAGTGGAGAAAGAGAGCAAGAGAGAATGCAGATTTGAAAGTATTCAGTGGTGTGTAAGTCAGAAGATTGTTGTGTGTTTGTGTAAAAAAACATAGGCTATTTATAGCTGAAAGTAGGGGTAAAATAAGGTAAAAATCATAGAAATATGTTAATTGAAGAACTCGAAATCAATTAATCAAAGAATCAAGGAAGTACTCCCATTAATTAAGGGAATCAAAATCAAACGAAAATATTCAGCACCATATAAGGCAAGTAGGAAAAATCAGTGTACGAATAAATAAGGAGGGGATCAAGATTCAGTATTGCATATAGTAGCCAATTAAGACCAAATTTAGGAAAATTCTAATTAAGGAAAGGCTTAAAAGAACAGATTACTATAACAAGTAAGGTAACAAAACCAATTAATTCAAACGGGCGGGTAGAATGCTAGGGTTTTAAAAGAAAGTTTTTGAATTACCAATCAATCAAGAAAAATCAGAATCAATCATGTGAAGTCATGATTCTGCATTTTTAACATATAAATATAGGTGAATGCACAAAAGTAGCGAGCCAAAATTAGCTATATAGACAGAAGGGGAACAAGAGATGAACAAACACAATCACTCAGAGCTAGTAAAAACAAGTTAAGATTCAGTAGGACATATTCGAAGCATGGTGACCATGAAACATTAACAAGAGTCAAGGGACATCAGGCTAACACACACAATCAAACGAAGGAGCATGCTAAATACATAGAATCAGAGTAAAGAGAATCATGTTAACACGCATAATCAGATGAAGGAACATGCTAACACATAGAGACAAGGCCAAGAAAATTAGTCTAACACACATAACCAAGGCAAAGAGACATGCCAACACCCATAATCAAACAAGTAAACATTTTAGAAATTAGGGTTTTTAGCAGAGTCAAATTAAAAACAGTGAGAGCATAGAACCAGGTCAGAATAAACAAAGAAAATATTTAATCATAAAGAAAAATCAGTTAAAGCATGCGTAAAATAAATCTAAGAACCCTAATTTTCAAAGAAAGTAAAAGGTTGTTCAAAGTAAAAGATCTTTCAGAATAAACTCGTAAATAAGCAGAACATAGAGGAAAACATGAAAATATCATGAGAATAGCACTGTTTTGAGAGATTCAGGAGAGAGTTAGGGTTTCAAAAGAGAAAACCCTAATAAAAGTTGAGAGAACC
>MU683817.1:44479-56657 GCA_026770625.1 Nicotiana glauca
AGGTCTCAACCACCATGGTCCATAAACCTCGAAGGTCCTAGAGGTGTTGAACAGGACGGTGAGAGGCCCATCGGAGCCTTGGTGAAAGGGAGGTGGCCGGAGATGGCCGAAAATAAACCAGGCAGAACTTTTTAGGGACTGATTCATATGGTGGTGGTTTTGGGATCTCAAAAATAGAGAGAACCAACGATCTAGGGTCTCATGGCAATTGATGGTCGGATGGGGTGAGATTGGAGGTGGCCGGAGAGGCGGTGGAGTTCATCGAAGAAGAGAGAACCAGAAGGTTCTAGAGAGAAGGGAGAGAGAGAGACGGTCTGTAAGAAATGAGGGGTTTGGGGGGGTAATTGATTTTAATTATGGGAATTAAATCTGGGCCGTTGATCTCATTTGATCAACGTCTCTGATTAAAAAAGATTGGACCGGGTTATTTTGGGGATTGGGCTGGGTTGGTTTAAATAGGGTATTGGGCCATTTAAAAATCTGAGAGGGGTGTGGCCAATTTGGCTATAATTGAAATACTAAGGGCTGTTTGATAAATAGCCAATTTTTCCCTTTTATTATTTTATTGAAATAGTAAAAAATGATTTAAAAATAAATTAAATGTACTGAACTAATTAATAACATATAAATATTAATGTAAAAATACTAAAAGTGATTTTATGATTATGAAATGCTGTTAATTGTAAGATAGGTTATAATTGCAATAATATGCAATTTAGCTTAAATATACCAAACAAATGTATAAAAATACGCAAAAAATACCTTAATTATATCTTACTGTAAATATGAGAATGAAATAAATTATTCATTAAAAATGCTAGTTTGGAAATAATTATTGAATTTTGTAGTGTAAAAATAGACACTAAATTGATTTAAAAATCTTTAAAAATAAAGGAAAAATACCAAAACTTGTGGGCATGCTTATATATGTATGTATATACTATTTTGAGAATATTTTGAGTATAAAAATATGTAGGAAAAAATTGGGTATCAACAGGTATTACATTCTTCCCCACTTAGGGTCATTCGTACTCAAATGAGAAGTAGAGTCCGCCCTCAAACACATAACATAACATATCTCTTTCTTCGCCCAACTCATTGTCCCAAAGTTTTATAACTCCCAAAATTTTCAAAAATTTCGGCTGAGTCTCCCCTATAATTTGGCCTAACCACCTTCCAGAGTAACACCAAAACGACTCCTAACAACACATCGACAACCCAACAAAGCACCACAATATATATATCAATAACACTAATCTTAGCATTACAAGCATTGCATTATCATAATGATATTCGGACGTGAAACATGTCATATGTATGACCATAACCACGTCTCTGGTCTTAATAGTTGTTCATAAATCACAGCATTTTCAATTAACCTCATGTTAACAAAATCTCATTTCAAACTTCCACTTTACTAACAACGAGGCATGGAGACCCCATAATTACTTACCCGGATTATCGAGTCACATTTAGTGCTATCTATCGGCTCACCTCATAGGCTAAAACTCAATGTTTACAACACGAAAATGGCTAAATATGAACAGAAAATATATACTCCCTCTGTTTCAATTTATGTGAACCTATTTTCTTTTTGGTCCGTGCCAAAAAGAAAGACCCCTTTCCTTATTTGGAAATAATTTATCTTTACACAATGATTTATAGCCACACAAAATATATATGCCTCATTTACACCACAAGATCAGAAGTCTTCTCTCTTTTCTTAAACTCCGTGCCTAGTCAAATGGGTTCACATAAATTGAAACGGAGGGAGTAAGAATCATCAAATAATCCTAACAGGCAGGACTCCCTATTAATATTATTATACAAATTTTAATTTCACAAAAGGAGAATTTTAAACACATAAAATTTTCACCGCAAGGACCTCGTCCTTATATAACATCCATCGCAGCTCGAGCCCGATTTAATATTTTGCATCATATAAAAACACGAGGATCCCGTCCTCAACTCTGCATCACAAGTAATATGCACATAGTGCCAAATCAGAACATTTCATTTTCTTCTCTTAAATAATTTTTATTAAATAAAATCACAACACATAATGAATCTTCTTACCGGTAGGCCATATAATTCACAATTGAAATTAATTATCCTATAATCACATCAAAACCCATTGTAGTAAGTACTAGAAAGTCACTTTTAGCCTCGCAACTATTTTTAGTGACCAACACATAATGATAGAAATAGCTATTTTCATATAATAACCCAACATCAGTATTCACATAAGTAGATTTTAGGATTACAAAGCTCACTCATGAGTGAAGCATATTAAGAGGACTTGCCTCAATACTCAGAACCGAATCAATTTAATGAAATTATTACATTATAATCACATTGAGATCGTACTTGTAATGACACCATCCAGTGTAGCGACATCAGCCATACCATAGCGATTATAGTGTATGTAGATTAGTAACTATAATGGAGTGTGTGGACTGAGTGTTCTGATGAAATAGATTTCTCCCAAATCTGAGACAATTCCTCATGATGTTCCTAGTATCATCACATTCATAACAACCTATCTGCAGTGCGACTGTTCATACTGAGTCTGTGTCGGGTAATCGAAATAACGATTGTAGGAAATTTCGTGCCATCAGTGCATACAAAAATGACTGCCCCACACGAGTGTTATGATTAACTTAAGCACTACGAGTATACTAAATTAATTTCTATGACCCCGTTGATACTGAAATGTAGAATTATTAAGGATGTGGGAATATCTCAAGTCCCATCATCATCCCATTCAAATCTCAGCTCTTAATCATATACAAGCTTCGGAAAACCTTTCAGTACCATATATATACAGCTCATGCCAAAACTAATATTATACACGATCCCGCAATTTGATCATTGATAGTGGACTTCCCTCACTTGTTGTGAAATAATAGGACATATTTCCGACGATCCACAATAATAACCTTCACCTCTCGTATGACACCAGCCATAAGACACCTCAAGCTATTTATCTGGCCCATGTCATCCTTATGACAGTTAAACTTACTTCCTCCAGTGTCTCGGTTCCTACCGGTACCCTTCGCTAAATAGAAATCTCATATGAACCACATAGTCTCTAATACCACCAACTATCCTCAAATCTATATACACCCTGTGACCCTACCATGATTGTGACGATTAGCTAATTAACTAAACCTTTTGAAGATCGTATTTATCAACCAGATGTCAGAACCTGCTGCACCCAAAAGTGCACCACCGAATGACCTCTCAATACTCCACATCCTCGACCTGAACGACATGTGGTAAAAATGGTTGAGTAACATTGGCTCCCTTATAACCCCTCGGTAGGATCACAACCTCTGGCGCATAGTTGATATCGAGTGCGTAATTTTATACACGAGTGGTTGCAAAAAAACATAAGATATATGCTTCAAGCTGAATGAATATCGCACAATAAGGAATAAAAGGAGTTGAAATTTTTCCTACTAGCCATGTAGCCTCTCGAAGATAAGTACAGACATCTCCGTACTGATCCGCAAGACTCTACAAAAATCACTTATGACTTGTAGCACGTATGAACCTAGAGCTCTGATACCACTTGTTACGATCCAATTTTTCCTCTGTTGGGTTTCGTGATGGCACCTAGTCTTAAGGATTAGGTTTAAGACTAGATAAGCCTAACAATTTATGAATAATAACACTAAATAATAACATCTAAAATTCATCTCAAATGCATCCTTTATATAATAACCATATTCCCAAAACCTGGTAGTACAAGTCATAAGCTCTACAGAGTTTCGCTATAACTTCTAAACATATTCGTATGGAAATAAGTATAACAGTATAAATATAAAATAGGAAGGTGACACCGAAGCCTATGAACGCAGCAGTAGGGCTACCTTAAGTCTCCTCGACAAGAATCCACACAACTACTAGCGAACAATACCTGGATCTACACACAAAAAGATGTGCAGAAGCATAGTATGAGCATACCACAGCGGTGCCCAGTAAGTATCAAGACTAACCTCGGTGGAATAGTGACGAGGAACAGTCAAAACACCTACTGGTCCAATAACTAGAACATGATATTTATATAGAGACTACGCGATACGGCTAATAATACAGTAATCTTAATAAGGGAATAAAATAGCAAGTATTCATCGGAATATCGTAAGGAAGACACGGAAAAGTAAACGAGGAGACAGCCCATATCTGAAATCACAAATACGGTAAAGACAAGTCATAACTCAACAACTCCGATAATTTTCACCTTAAATCTTAACCAGCAAGCGTCAATCAAATAGTCCAACCTTTCAAGTGATAAAAGTGGTTTGAAATATACTTCTTCAAATAAGGGTTCTTTTCAAAAGAAATTCTTTCAAAACAATGCTTTTCGAATATAATCTTTCCAACAGACAACCTTCGAATATAAGTCACCATGTGACACCTTACTCATAATCATACAATACGGGTCTCAATATCTGAACCCTAACCCTTGGCATCCTGATCTCTCAGTATCCTCAATATATGCGTTAGGAATCTCTTGGTATCCCAAAGATCACTTGGTATCCTTAATATATGTGCTGGGGAACTATTGGTACCCCGATGATCTCTTGGTATCCTCAATATATGTGCCAGGGATCTCTTGGTATCCTCAATATATATGCTAGGAATCTCTTGGTATCCTTAATATATGTACGGGGGATCTCCCGGAATACCGATCCGTCCCAAAATAAATATTCAGTACAGGGAAATCTCCTGGGTGCAGTCTTATAATCCCAAAAGTAAATGTACAGGGGGATCTCCCGAAATACCGATCTGTAATCCCAAAGTAAACATGCAGGGGATCTCCCAGGATATCATCCCGTAGTTCTAAAGTAAATATGCAGCGCAACCAAAAGAAACAACAGTCACAACACAACAGAAAGCACGCACATCACCACGATACATATACAACAATGAAAATAATACAAGGTAAGACAAGTAAATCAACATAAAGACCGTAAGTCACAAGGAAGTAGTAGAACCAGCTCACAGGGAATAAACACATAGAAGAAAGCTGGGATAAAGGGAACAGTTCAACACGGGAAAACTAACATATAGAGACGATCCCACAATATACAAGTCAATAACAAGTAAATCAACGCAAGTCAAGTAGTCCCAACTAAGTACAAGTCAACAAAGATATAGGTTATCTAACTCCTTTTAAGGTTGGACAATTTCGAGGATATTCGACAATTCAATAAGGGAAAGATTATCTTTAGCTTCACTTAAGACTAAACAAAATTTCAGGAAAGGATAATAATGATTCTCAAATAAGACAAACAAATATAAAAAAATAGCATTACAACAGGGGAGACAAAATTCATCAATTAAATAAAATAGGAGTCAATTAAGCAATAAGAGTGAATCATGAAGCAATTATTTCTAATTAAGCATGTAAATGTGAAATTAGTAAATAGAAAACTTAGTCGTGTCAAGAACCCGTTTATACACAGTGAATATATAGACCTAAGAACTCTAAAAGACCAATTTTCACATATAAGTCTGAGCACGCACTCGTCACCTCGTGTACACGAACTACAATCAACATAGGAGACTCAAATCCTAAGGGGAAGCCCCCCACACAAGGTTAATCAAGATACTTACCTCGAACCAGCTCAATCAACTCAATACCACATTCTTGCCACGAGTATCTGACTCTAATGGCCCAAATCTATTAAAAATAATTGTATAATGTAAATAAAACTTCAAGTAACTAATTCAACTAATTAACTCTAAGTTAATACGTGAAATTAAAAAAAAATTACCAAAATGCCCTCGGCCCCCGCGCCTCGAAAATCTGACGGAAGTCACAAAATATGAAAGCTCATCCGACTCCGAGTCTAACCATACCAAAATTACCAAATTCCGATAATATTTTGACCCTCAAATCCTCAAACTTATCCGAGAGGGTTTTCAAACTTTTCCAACTAGATTCACAGATTTAATGCCAAAACTAGTAATAGATTTGGGTAATCTAACCAAAATTAAGTTAAGAATACGTACTTCGTTGTTCTCTCTAACACTTCTCCCGAAAATCGTCTCTCCCCGAGCTCCAAATTGGTAAAAATGGAAAATGGGACGAAGTCCCATTTTAAGAACTTAAATCTTTCTACCTAGAGATATTCGCACATGTGACCATTTCCTCGCACCTACTGTCCCAGGTGCGCATCTGCGAAAACTTTAATTAAGGCATTGGGCAGTACCTGCGCTTATTTTACCGCGCATGCGGTCTCGTATGTGCGAGTTTCTCTCTTGCTTCTGCGACTATTACTGCATCTGCGGACACGGAGTCCGCTTCTGCGGTGAAGCGTTCGCTTTTATGGTCCCTGCTGGCCCTCCCCTTTTTAGCTTCTGTGATGCCAAATTCGCTTATGCGGCTCCGCACCTGCGGTCCCAAAATCCGCAGGTGCTGTTATGACAGAAGACCAACAGCTAATGCTGCTCCAACAAACTCCTAATTCTTCTAACAACCTTCCGAAATCATCCTGACGCCCCATGGGACCTCAACTAAAAATTATGAATAAGTCATATACCACTATTCAAACTTGTACCAATCTTCGAAACACTAAAAACAACGTCGAATCATCAACACCCTCGGATTTAAGCATAACGATTCCAAAACTTTCAATTTTCGCTACGATCAAAATTCTATCAAACCTCGTCCGAATTATCTGAAATTTTGCACACATGACCCACATAACACAGCGGGCCTACTCTAACTTCCGGAATTCCATTCTGACCCCGATATTAAAATCTCACTATCGAACCGGAAACTTCAAAAATTTGACTTTCGACATTTCAAGCCTAAATAAGCTACGGACCTCCAAAACCAAAAACACTTTTTTCCCTAACTTAAGGTGTTTGGCCAAGCTTTTTTGGGAGAAAAAAGTAATTTTGGGAAGAAGCAAAAGCAGTTTCTGAGAAGCAGAAAAAAGTAGCTTCTTCCCAAAAGCAGAGGCAGTTTTGACTTTTTTTCTTGCCAAAAATAACCTTAACAAAATATAGTATATATTAAAATATCGTTAAACCTAATACTTAAGATATTAATGTATAAGTATTTCTTCTTATTTTTAGGATAACTTTCTAATATATAGTGACTTTAAGGGTAAATGTTTTATATTTGTTGAGTGATTTTAATATATTTAACTTATATTAAAAGAATTAAGTACTTTAATTTTATTTTTATATTTTACTTAAATAAAATGAAAAGATTTAATTATTGCATGTAATAACAAATTTTTGAGATTATTTATTTACTTATAATATTAACTATTAAGTAAATCTATTCATGTCCTTATTCATAATTTGATAGTTAAAAGCACTTTCTGAAAAACTTAGCCAAACACAAATTATTGTTCAAAAGTGCTTTTCAAAATGATTGGTCAAATACAAACTGTTTTTTTTTTTAAATATTTTTTTCACAAATACTTTTCAAAAGAAGCTGATTTTTTCAGTTTGGCCAAACAGGCTATTAATATACACACGTGTGTCGAATCTCCATCTTTGGAAAGGGTTGAAAAGATGGGAGAGGGGTTTCGGGAGAGAGTCAGAGAAGAGGGGTTTGAAACTCCTATAATTTCTTGATGAATTATCCTTAATTTTTGGTTAGTATTTACTTTGAAAACCACATTAAATTTTTTAATATATGCTATAAAATTTGTACTGCTAGTTTGTTTGTATTAAAAAAAATTAAAAACTTAACCTACCGGGAGAAATTAAAAAATAGCCAGATTTATAAGTGGTCGTTCAAAAAATAGTTTGGAGCAACGGTGCTCCGGTCTCTAGTATATTATACCGGAATCAGCAAAGTAAGTTCATATACAGGTGCACTGAACTCCACAATATTATGTTGGATCGATCTTTGTTACAGCAAAATAATAGCTATTTTTCATTAATTTTGAACGACCAGTTCGAAAACTGGCTAGACCGTGCTATTTTTACTAACCTACCGAGTATCTCTAATTTTTTGAGAAAATCTCACTTTATACCCATTAATTCTAAACTATTTACCCTTTAATGCCCAGACCCAAACTATTTACTACGTCTACCCATGCTCCCCAAACTATTTACCCACCTTTCTTCTTCCTTCTCCTCATTTTACCTTCCTCACTTTATACCCATTGTATTTTTTTCTATATAAAAAATAATCCCTGCAAGGCCATCATCATATGCAAGGCCAAACATGAAAGAAAAGAAGCACGAATATATTTTGAAATCGTCATCGCTGATCGATTTCATATTTAAGATAACTACAGTTTAACGTAAAACTACTTATATTAACTCCCAATAATTAAAACAATTTAGTTTGGTATTTTATTTAAGTAAATATAATCCTTGCAAATGATACTACTAATATTTAAGCATCTCAAAAGATAAATCTGATAAATTAGAATTTAACGTTGAACCATCAATTCCATGATTCTCGAACTACAAATTATTTTTACATGCTCTGAAATCAAGCGCACCGCACATATTTGTCTGGATGTTCTAAAATCTGATTTACGAGACTTGGAGCTGATTTGAGGTGATTGAGATCGCAATTTTCAGTTGAAAATCGAAGAAGAACACAACTACAATAATAATCTAAGAAAAACACTGTTACGTAACAGTATACCACTATAGTATACTAATATACTATAGGAGTATATAGTTATACTACAACAATATACCATTATAGTATACAAATATATTATTATGGTATACTATAATAATATGCAAGATATTGTAACAATATGCTGTAATAGTATATAATATACTACAATAGTATATTATTACCGTAAATTTACTTGCTATTTTCCTTTTAATTTGCTTTAAGCTTTTACCCAACGTGAGAGGCAAATTGAAAATGCAAAAAAAAAAAATTATAGTATGTTATATAATGTAACAGTATACTCTTACAATTAGATCCTTTTAGAATTTTTTGAAATTTTTATTGGCAACTGATATTATTTTAATTTAATAATTGAATTAAACTTTTTTTTAATTCTTTGCATATAATTGTATACCCTGTTAGTATAACTATATACTATACTGGTATCAAATGTTAGTTAATATTTTTTGGTTGTATTAGCTACATTTAATTGATACACAATTTGATTATTCTTCAGTAATAATATAAAAAAGAATAATAAAAAATATTGAAAATAGTAAATGAAATTAGATTATGAAGAGAAAAATGAATATAAAAAAAGAAGAAGTTAAATGAAACTAGAATAGGAAAAAAGAAAAAAAACGAGAAGAAAACGAGAAAAATGAAAAGGAGAAAAGAAAAGAAGCATAAAAATAAAAAAGAATTGGAGAATAAACAGAATATTCCCCACAAAACCTACTATGTGTCGGAAATGTAATTAGTTTATAGGTAAAAAAATAAATGGATAGACAAGAATAAATAGTTTTATTTTTGTGGGTAATTGTTTCAAAATCCATAATTTTGTCTGGAGCCGTGAAAGCCCAAGCCTTAAACAGGGTAAAATTGTCATTTAAGACAATAACATCCTAAGTCCCATCTGTTCACACTATCTCCATTACTGCATTTTCAAAGCTCCCCAATGGCCGTAGCTTTGTTTTCATCGACAGAGCACTATATATAAATCAATTTTTTTTCTCCTTCGAGCATTATTAGTTCCTTCTTCGTCTTGTCTGAATCTGAGGTGAGTTTTTTTCTTTGCATAAACATCTATAATTCAAATGCGGTTCGATCCTACATTGATCAAATGTTATCTCATCATCTTTCGACTTTTTGAGTTTTTAGTTAGAAATTTGGTTTCATCTTCTATTTGATTAATCTATCGAGTTAAATTAGAATTGCATTTGCGTGTATGGGTTCTGATATATCACTCGCGTGCTACTTGAGCTATGTTTCTTTATTCTTTTTTTTTTTCAATTTGAGTCTGGTGTTTTAAAATTTTCATGAAACTCAACTTTTAACCTCAGATTAATTGCCCAACCAGTATTTAGACAATTTTATCAGCTTTTAATACTTAAATTTTTCATCAGAAATCTATCCAATTCTCTAGCATTATTATTAGTCTCTGGTATTTACTTTGTTCAAGAAATATTTTTCATTCACCAAGGAAACACCGGAAACCATTTTGGAGGAGAATATATTCCATGGAAAACATTTCAGTTTATACCAAGCACACATTTTAAGCTTATGGTGCTTGATCATTATTATTTTTGAGCTTGATGGAGGTTGTTCATGCTATAGGCGGATCCAAGATTTGAACTTTATGGGTTCGGGATGCCATCGAACTTACTAACCATTTGAATTACTGGGTTCGAAATTTAATATTTGTACATGTTCAGTACATTCTTTAACAGATATATAAGGTCTGCGCTAAGTTGTTGGGTTCGAATGAACCCAGACCTAACCTTGTACATCCGCCTAGCGTCATGCTAAATTTCGACTTTATTGTCGAGGCGTATACGTTGACTTTAAAAACTTGTGTTATATGGAATCAATATCTAAGAAGTGCACAAGATACAACAACAAATTTTAAGTTTGACATGTACTTACTTACACATGTAAGTTTGACTGATTTATTGTCTCATAATGCCTGGATCTTTAATGTCTTGTATATATTTTGTTGGTTCAAAAATATTTTGTTGTACTGACCATCTATGATCCCTTCAGATTCCTCTTTTTGTTATTCTGGTCCACTGACTTGCTGGAAATGGCTGCAAACACAACTCCTGGATTGCAAATCCGAGCAACCGAACAATGCATTTCCGCATCTCGCAATATTTCAAATATGAGCAGTATAAGTTTCAGTTTTGAATGTAAAAGAAAATCTTTTACAGATTTTAGAGGTTCATCTTACATCTCGCTCAGCAAGCCAATCGATAGCTCCAAATTGGCTCCTATAAAATTCGAAAAGATGGTTACAAAAGCAATGTCTGGAGCAAGTGAACAAGTGCCAGTTTCAGGATTACCTATCGATTTGAGAGGTTGCTCTAAAGTGTCTTAAATTCTCCTTTGATTTGAGGTTTATGCAGAAGTTTAGAGTTTTTGCTTGCAATAAGTGATTGTTATTTCTTATTATGCAGGTAAGAGGGCATTTATTGCTGGCATAGCAGATGATAATGGGTATGGGTGGGCAATAGCAAAGTCTCTTGCAGCTGCAGGGGCTGAGATTCTTGTTGGTACATGGGTCCCTGTACGTATATCTTTCACATGTTTATAAAGTTACTACCATTACTTATAACGCGGCAAAGAGGTAGTCTTTCTAATTACTTTATATTACAGGCTCTGAACATTTTCGAAACCAGTCTGCGGCGGGGGAAGTTTGATGATTCACGAGTGTAAGCATGAAAATATTCTATCTTTCCATGTACTGTCTTCTTTCCCACATTTTTCTGATAGATAATGTAATTTAATGTTTTAGGTTGCCAGATGGATCATTGATGAAAATTACAAAGGTTTACCCTCTGGATGCAGTTTTTGACAGTCCAGAAGATGTTCCTGAGGATGTAAGATAAACTATTCTCAGTTCCCTTCTCAACAAACTTATACATGTCTCATCATACTTGATGAAATTGGTGCAGGTCAAAACAAACAAGCGTTATGCTGGATCCTCAAAATGGACTGTCAAGGTATATCTTGCTTTACATATGTCTTGCTGTTTCTCATATTTTTCATCTGGATATATGCCTACATGCAATCTGTTACGCGGAGCCTTCCTGATGTTCTTTGGAAGGGCAACGTAAGGCTAGACAACCGATGTCAGTGCGGTTGTCGTCCGCCAATGAGGTCCCCGCCGCACGCTAGACTAGAGCGTCAGTGCCGTGCGGGAAAACCAATGTCAATGGCAATTGCGGAAGCTTGAGAGTGAATTGGGTTTTGAATGATGATGATGATTTTATTGATGAAGATGATGATTTTATTGATGATGATGATGATTACAAAATGCGGTGTCGAGGGGTAGAGACACCAGTACAGAGAATTGATTGCTGAAAATGTTTTGAATGCTTGGTACCCCCTAATAATGCTTAAAAAAAATAAACCAAAGGTACACGACTAGCCCTAAGAAAGTTGTAGAAGCATACTGAATGAAAATGATGTAAACTAGCCTAAAACAATACAATGAAAAAGGACTTAGTTTATTACAATGTACAAACAAGTCCGATGGCAGCAACTTGGTCTTGCGGGACAGGGTCT
>MU683817.1:65885-110063 GCA_026770625.1 Nicotiana glauca
AATCCCAATGTCATAACAAGAAGGAACATAATTAATAAGATGTCCGCTTGTTACCTCTATGTCGAATATATTAACCAAAGAGCTATTGGCCCAAAGGGTGGGGAAGAAAAACAGATGAAATTAACACTTTCCTAATAGTTAACCAAATAACCGTGGAATTTCCTGAATCATCACAAAGTTCTATAAGCTTCAGCCAGTCTTATGTGAGCTTTCGCTTTCCTTTCCTAATAGCAGCAGCTCTTACAGAATTATCACTTTCTGGGGAGTCTTCAACTACAGTCCGCTCCTGCAAAACCAGACCACGATTTCTGGATAACTTCCTTATTGGGGTTGTTGACACAGCTCGTTCATTTTCTACATTATTTGATGCCGGCTGAGAATTGGCTGGCGTATCAGCTTCATTTCTGTGTGGCATTAATTCTTCTCCATCACCAACAGAAGCCAACATAAGCTGCATATGAAGAAACTAATTCAGATGCATAGTGACTAGTAATAGAACTCCTAGGCATATCACATGTAATGGAACTAAAATGAGCATTTAAAAGATTCAAGAATGAGAACAAAGCGGCAGGAAACCTGCCAAGTAGCGTAGAAACGAAAATCTGTTATGCAACAGAAATGAAAAGAACAGGATAATGATGTGGCAAAACTGACCATACATCTATTATGCAGAATAATACAAAAATGAAAGTTCATCTCATCCACAAGCTTGTTAAAGCACAAATCCTTGGCCATTAGCTTATGTGAGAAGCATAATTTTAGTATAAGATAGAAAGTCATTTCAGTGTGCTAACAGTTCAATATCAACAGAAATAAAAATAAAAACCATCCATAATCCTGTATATATATATATATGTGTGTGTGTGTGTGTATAGAGAGAGAGAGAGAGATGATGGATTTAAGATAGATACCTTCCAATCTAGGAAGTCGAATCTAAAGACGAAGTGCATATAAGAAACCTCCCCAGAAAGGACTGCATTAGAAGCAGGAGCATTCCTTGGTGCTGCATAATCATCAGTTAGTCTAGTCATGAAATATGCAGAGGCAAAAGAAGAAACTGAAACTCCAAACCACTACGGGCATAAGAAACTCACAAACTCTATGACAGCCTTTGTCATCAACAGTTATGTCAGCCCGCCCATCTTTAATTAGAAACGACAGGGCAAATAAATTTTCAACTGTTTGTGCAAATGATCTTCTATCCAGGATTATGTTTTCGAGCTTAACACTCTTATGCCTCCTTAAAATTTGGAACATCGTAGCCATATTCTTGTCAGTGTCTGTCTTCTCTTCACCAACTGTTTCATTTAGCTGAAAATATATCAAGATATCTTAGGATACAATAAATATTACTAAAGTAAGGAAAAATTAGCTAGTGGTTATGCAGTTCAAAGAAACTAAAAAAAAGTGACTACAGTCAGCAACTCGGCATGTAAAACAGAATGGGGAAACTCTAACGCAAAGAGAGATCTACAAGATAATATTCAAGTAAAATGCTTAAACTATTTTAGAGATAGACTCAACTCTCCTAGAGACTTAAGATTTCTTTAAATGTTCTTCCAGCAGTAAACATCTGACTAAATCACTTATAAATATCTTAGCTTGAAATATATTTCTCTTCTGATAAGGTGGGAGCAATTTCTTTATCCAAGTTCTCCAAATAATAAGCAAAGATGCGTAGACGCTTGTAAATAGGAATGTCATACCTCCTCAGGGCGTTCACTTTCTGTTGGCATAACACGCTTTCTTCGAACAACAGGATTACGTTGCTTAACTTCAGTATTCATAGGCCCAATCCTGTGAAAAATACAGATTACATCTGGTTCAATACACAAAGTGATACATAACAAGAAAGAAGATGGATGATAGAATATTTACATAGTGCAGCATCCAGGAGCACCCCTCAACACATGAGAGACAGCAAGACCAACATCTTTCCAGCGTATATTTCCATCCTCTTCTGTCCTACTGCTAGATCCACCTTCTTGGCCAAAGTCTCTAAGTAAACAACTAACAAAATCTGAAGGGGTCACTCCTCCATTACTATGTGCCTTTACAGTCGTCACCAACGAGTTTGTGATATCCAGCAAGGCCTCAGCATCGGCAACCTGTTCCCTAGGTTTTTGTACTATATATAAAAAATAAAACTTCTAAAGTGAATCCAGAAAATTCGAACATGATTGTATAACTGAATCGTTGGGGTTGTGAACCTATAAAAGCTAAAAGAATAACATCTACTTTTTTTATGAAATAAGAAGGCCTATTAATCCATTTCTTGACGATTAGTTAAATCCCAAAAGCCTAAAGGAAAACAATTAAATGCAGATTTCTCACCCTCCAACTTTAAAAGAAGTCACCAGACAGTCCGTCAGCTTTTAAAAGAAAAGAATAACATATTTTCAGCTTACACTCAATCATATATACTAATAAAGTTTGGATAGACAGAATAATACAATGACCCAATCATACTTATGTAAACAAGTAATAAGGCAATCAATCCAACTACTCAAGAAACCACCTATTTTCAAATGGATTCTCTCTTTCACAAATAAACAAGAGATTTAGCACCTGCACCCTGCAAAACATTCCAAGTTCTGCAATAGTACTTCAATGAAAACACAACCCAGCAAAAATCAATTGAACTAAAAAAAATAAGAGTAATTTTGCTCATGCAAAGTACATATTACCCAAGCAGGTAAAGCCACATTCAGAAACAAAATAGCATTACACATAGTATCAATGCACCAGAAACGTAAAACTTGAACCAATACCTTGCTGATGTAGCCTTTCAACTTCCTCAATTATAGTCTTAAATTTATCTGAATCGACTTGTGATATATTATCTCTCTCATCTGCAACAGACGCACAAATATTAACGCCTAATCATGCTAAAATGGCATCATGATTACTGTTAGTAATACAAAATATTCATCATAAAATCAAAGTTAGCGTGTTATATCTCAGATGGGAAACTAATCTTAGAACTCCAAAAAGAAAAATAAACATAACGTCAGAATTGACTGCTAACAAATGACATCAATCTAATAGAAGGCCAATAAGGTTTAAGTAACAAATCATATAAATCTAATAGAAGGCCAACAAGGATTAAGTTCTAAGTGCTGACAGCATATAAGTTCTTTACACCATCAGGTTAAGTTTCCATATAACAATAGGTAACTCTTCGTGGTGAACACTTATTTGGTCACTTGGAAAATAGGGTAGTAACCTGCTATAAGAGGTTAAATTGCATCGATAGTATAAATAACTTTTACACTATCCAAGTGAAGTACATGCTAGAAGTTGTACAGGCTAGCCAAGGTGAGAGAAAGAAAGGCTCGTGATCTGGATCAAGTGAAGTGCATCAAAGATGACGAGGGCAGAGTTTTGATGGAAGAGGCGCAGATTAGGCGAAAATGGCAGTCGTACTTCCATAAACTCTTAAATGAAGAGGGGGATAGGAACATTATGCTAGGTGATTTGGAGCACTCCGAGAGTCATCATGATTATGAATTTTTTAGGCGCATAAGAGTTGAAGAGGTCAAGGGGGCTATGACTAGGATGAGCAGGGGTAAAGCGACTGGCAAGATGAAATCCTAGTGAATTCTGAGAGAACGCGGGTAGGGAAGGCTTGAAAATGGCTCACAGGGTTATTTAGCATCATTTTTAGGATGAAGAAAATGCCCGAATAATGGAGGTGGAGTATGATAATTCTGTTGTACAAAAACAAGGGTGATATCTACAGTTGCAACAACTATAAGGGTATCAAGTTGTTAAGCCATAAGATGAAGGTTTGGGAGAGAGTGGTAGAAATAAGGTTGAGGAAGAGTTTGTCTATTTCCGAGAACCAATCATGTCGGGTCATTCGACTACGGAAGTCATTCACCTTGTGAGAAGATTGGTGGAGCAGTATTGGAATTGAAGAAGGACTTGAATATAGTGTTCATTGACCTAGAACAAGCATATGACAAAGTCCCGAGAGAGGTTCTATGGAGAGTTTGGAGGCTAAAGGTGATCATATAGCATACATTAGGGTCATTAAGGACATGTATGATAAAGCTAAGACCTGAGTCAAGACAGTGAGAGGAGATTCAGAACACTTCCCGGTTGTGATGGGATTGCACCAGGGATCAACCCTTAGTCCGTTCTTGTTTTCCTTGGCGATGGACGCACTGACGCATCACATTCAAGGGAAGGTGCCATGGTGTATGTTATTTGCAGATGACATAGTTTGGATTGACGAAATGCGAGGTGGCGTTAACGAGAGGCTAGAAGTTTGGCGACAGACCCTAAAATCTAAAGGTTTCAGGTTGAGCAGGATCAAGACAGAATACTTGAAGTGTGAGTTTAGCGAAGTAACCCAAGAAGCGGACATGGATGAAAGGCTTGATGCACATGTCATCTCCAAGAGAGATAGTTTCAAGTACCTTGGGTCGGTAATACAGGAAAATTGGGAAATTAATGAGGATAGTATGCATCGTATTGGAGCAAGGTGGATGAAATGGAGACTCGCTTCTCGTGTCCTGTGTGATAAGAATCTACCACTAAAACTTAAAGGTAAGTTCTACAAGGTGGTAGTTAGACCGACTATGTTGTATGGGGCGTTGGCCGGTCAAGAACTCCCATGTTCAGAAGACGAAAATAGATGAAATGAGAATGTTGATATGGATGTGCGGGCATAACAAGTTGGATAAGATTAGAAATAAAGTTATTCGGGAAAAGGTAAGAGTGGCTTCCGTGAAGGATAAGATGCGGGAGGCAAGGTAAAGATAGTTCGGACATATGAAGAGAAGAAGCACAGATGCCCCAGTTAAGAGGTATGAGAGGTTTGCCGTGGTGGATGGGGGAGAGATGATTAGGCAGGACAACAACTGGAGCTTACCGAGGACATGACCCCTTGAAGGGGGTATGGAGGTTAAGAATTAGGGTGGAAAATAAGTGGCAGTCGAGCGTTCCCCTTTTTATTTCCTAGACCAATAGCATTAGTGTTAGCACGGTAACTCTTTATCTTGGATTGTTGGTACTACCTACTATTTGATTGAATTCTTTGGTTTTGGTTTTCTTAATATCTTGTTGTTGTTATCACTTGTTATCGCTGCTTCTTTTTATCTTGTTTTTAGCCGAGGGTCTATCGGAAACCACCTCTCTGCCCTTCCAGGGTAGAGATAATGCCTATGTATAAACTACCCTACCCAGACTCCACTTGTGGGAACTCACTGGGTTTTTTTTTGTTGTTGTTATCAATGTATATAACTTAAATCCAGTAGGGGTAATAACCTGTTATAGGAGGTTACATTGCACTCATGGCAAAATTTATTTACAGTCAGTACACATAACTTAAATCCAGTAGTGTAATAACCTGCTAGCAGAGGTTAAAATGCACTCATAATACAAAAAGTATTTATAATGTTAGTGTATATAACTTAAATCCAGTCAAATATAAAGCAGTTGAAAAGGAAGTTTTCTCTACAAATAACATGAATTCAGTGAGAAACAAGCTACTCAATTTGTTCACAAATTTTTTGGGAGTATTACTATTTGAAGAGGCACACTGTTATTCGTAACTATAAATAACTGTGAGTTGTAGGAAATCTTAATCCTAAAAGAAAAAGGAACAAAATGTAGGTAAATAATGAGTTACCGGAAATCCGAGACTTAAAACTGAGATAATGAGAGCGAAGAACTCTGCGCCCAGTAGTGTGATCTTCATCCACCGAACTGTTATTGTTGTTATCTCTAGCGCCTGCTGCAGCTGCTGCGCCATTACTACTTTGAATAGTGACTGGTTCACGTTTTGCGGTTCGAAACATAGCTTATTCAGGAAGCTTCTTATGACAGAATTAGGGTGAAATTGAGCACAGAAGATTCGAGAATTGAGGAAGAATATGCGAAGAGATTAAGAAGAATTATTCGTAAAATTGAAATTTGGAGCAGAAAAAAATCGCTAAAATTGAAATCTTGAAGAAGATGTAAAAACCCTATGAATTTTGAAAAAGAGTTGAAACTCCATTGAGGCGCGCTGTTAGTCGCCCTCTTTCTCTCTCTCTAAATTTTCTCTCTTGTAACGATCTATACGCATATCGTGGGTGGGAGAGAGACGATCACCTGCAGGTGTGTGCAGAGGATTAAAGGTGAGCTTATTAATTTGATTTGCAGGTGCTGGAGTTTTAACTCATATAGTCCCTTAACCGTGATGATATGTATATTTTAGTCCTAATTGTATTATCTTGGCGCATAAAGTCCGTTAATTTTGTAAAAATTGAGCAATTCCGATCCAATTGGAACATCCAAATGGGTCACCATAGCTAATGAAAATTTCACGTGCTTCTCAAGTAAAATAGAAGACAGACTCTTTTTTTTTGGTAGAAAAAATAAACATTTTATAAATACTTAAAAGTTTATATGAGAGTTTGTAGTAGGATGCATGAGATACAACAACCAAAACTAACAGCTTGTTTGGATGGTTGTTACGTATCGTTTCATAATGTATCGTATCGTATTGTATTGTATTGTACTATATCGTTCGATGAATACAATGTTTGGATGGATTGTGTCGTTTTGGCGTCGTTTCATGGTATCACGCACCTGTGATATGATGAATAAAATTGCAATATTATAAAAAAAAATTATGATACAGTATATAAAAAGGTAGGGTAAATGATAAAAAGAATATTTAATAATAATGAAGGGTGAGATTGAGAGAAAAATATTAGAAAACGACGCGACCACACTAAATCGGTCGTTACATAAAGTGACACATTTCATCGTTACGTAACGACGGATTTAACGATACGATACAATAAAATATAAGTAACAATCAAAACAAACATTGTATTTAAAGTAACAATACGATACAATACGACAGGTAACAACCATCCAAACAAGTTGTAACTACTAATCCCCCCTTTATGGGAGCGATTTACATACACACCAGGGTGATTACCTAATACAACATTACTAGAAGACGATTCTCCAATGTCATTGCTTCCTCCAATTTCAACACTAATTACATTAGAAACATAAAAATTTGGACAAAAGAATCACTACAATTTTTTTAACAAGTCTATTAGTAACAAAAAAATAAACCATAATAAAGGAAAATAATGCTGGGAAAGAAGAACCGATTGTACTTCAACTTGATTTTTGTGAAAGACATGTGATAGTATTTGATTTTATGCAAAATTTAAAAGATTTAATTTATTTAAGGATTATATTAGTGATAGTGGATAATTATAATATTAAATTAATAGTAAAAGTCATATTTTTGGGAAAGCATCATCTAATTTATAAAAGTTGAACAGTTTAATGAATCTATTACAAATTAGAAACTGTATAAAAATAAAATAGGGCAAATTATTCTCTAATATATATATATATATATATATATATATATATATTAGTACTCGCGCGATGCGCGAACAAATCATTTCAAATTGCTACATTGGTTGTTTGAATCATGTACAAATAACTTTAAAAAATAAACCTCTCAGATAAAAATTATATAACATGAGAATTTAATTATGAAGCAAGATATGAACTCTCGTAGTAGACAATCAATCTTTTTAATATATATTTTTAGCAACCTAACGCCTTTGTTTTAATATTTGCATTTTGTTCCGCTGTCGATATTAACGAATACTAAACATGTCATATTGTGATCTGTCTTGTTCGACCACATGAGATCATATTATTTTAACAAAATTCTTACTATCACTTTATTTTTATCTGGAAGTCAAATATATCTTATTTCATCACATCATTTTTACGTAAATTCTTTTTTTTCTTTTCTTATAGCTATTTTATTATTTAATATACTATCATATAACTTTTTATTAGATTATAATTAAACTAATGTCTTGTTTATTATCCTTTTAATAGTATTTAATAAAATAAATATTTTATTCTTGAAATTTGGTATAAATTTATGGTTTTATCCTCTTATTCATAATATTTTAATCATTTAAATTTATAATTAATATTTTAAATATAATTTAATTATTTTATTTTTTCTCTATTTTTAAATTAATTTAAAGTATAAGTATCCTCACACCACCTCTTTATTTTAATGCATTATCTTCCCTACTATAAATTTTAATTAGTTTTTATATTGATGTTTTACCTATAACCAAAATAATATCATATTTTATTTTAAATTATAAAATTTAATTAGTCTAAAATATTAATAAATAAGTTATTTGATTATCATGTTCCAAATGTATTGCATTCTCTTATAATTAATTTTTTATTAGATGCAGTTAAATTTTCTTTCATTTTTAGCTATAAATACAATTTAATTTTTAATTTTCATTAGTAAGATTACCAATAATAGAAATTTATTTTGTATTTTTAAAAATTTTATTTAGTCATAGAAATTTAAAAAAAAATATTTTAACACATTATTTCTAAATATTGTAATAATATTTTTACTATCATTTTAGTTCTTTACGTAATATTTTCAAAAACAAAAAAAATCCATCTCAAATTCAAATAATTCTTATCATTCTATTTTTTAAGATGAACTGCATTTTCAAAAAATTATGCTATTGTTTCAAACTCAAACTAACTGCACTTGATTCAGATATTAATCATACAATTTTTTTCTTAATTGTCTGAACATATTATATCTAATGTTATAGTAATATTTTCACTGTCATTTATTTTTTTACATAAATTTTCTTTCTTTTTTAATTTAAGATACAAATTTAATTTTTGTACAATTACCTACATTAGAAATATATTTTGTAATTTAAAATTTTTAGTTTATATTAGTGTTTTATTTTTCATGAATAAGATTTCAATTTCGTGATACTATCCATAATTTGAGCATTCACATCATAGTTTAAAGAACTTTCTAATCTCAAATTCAAATAGTCTTTTCTTTTCATTTTTAATAGTAAATTTCTAATAATTTAACATATTTTGCTATTTTTTTTAATCTGATATATAGTCCTATTACGTTTTATGTGGATTTTCATTAACTTATAACTTTAAGCAAGGACTGCTAACCTACGCCGCTAGGGATGGCTAGATAGAAGAAGAGGAACTTCATAGCTAAGGTGAAGAACACAAAAGAGGATGAGAAGGCCGAAGAAGAAGATGGTAGGCAGGTTACACCAGAAACAGGGATCCCCCAAACACTTGGGTCGGTGCAACTGTTCCATTGGATGAAAGGCATAGATAGTGCACCAACGATTCTGCATGGACAGGACAAGAAAGATCTGACGGAGCCGGTGAAGAATCAAGCTCCGGTAGCTCAAATTGAAGAGTCACCTGCAGATCCAGCACTCAATGAAGTTGATACGACAACAACAACAAGGAAGCTAACCTTCTCGTCAAGCCTAGCAATGGCAAAACCAACGTTAGCTGAAATAGTCCAAGGTAATAGATATGTTCAGCAAGGATTGAAGTTGAATTACTACCCCCTATTATCAAGGATGGAAGAAAAATTGTTAGACTAAACCAAGTAGAAGTGGAGGAACAGAGTAAAAGATGGAGCACAAGTTTAATTGGCCATGTCATAGGCGGAACCCCTCAATTCAAGGAGATATTGAAATTCGTGTATGAGGTATGGCAATTTGTTACGATCCCTCGGGTATTAATCCATGACAAAGGCTATTTCATCTTCAAATTTGATTCTGATGAGGATAGAGATGCAGTACTTCACATTTGACCATATACCTTCAATAACAGACCAATGATCTTGAAGAAATGGGATCCAGATTTTCAAATGAGCAAGGAGAATACAAAAAATATCTCAGTATGGGTTAATATCCCAGGATTGCCTATAAAATACTGGACAGTGGAGAACTTAGGAAGAATTGCAAGCTCAATTGGGAATCCTATTTGCACTGACAAATTGACAACTCAGGAAGCAAGGATATCTTATGCTCGCATGCTGATTGAAATGGATGTGTCTCAACCATTACTTGAGACAATATTGATAGAAATGGCTGAGGGTAAAAATAGGGAACAAAGACTAAGCTATGACTAGCAGCCTACTTTTTGCCAAGTTTGCTTAGTGATTGGCCATGGGACAGGGGACTATAGAGCTCCAGTAGAGGTGATGAAGTAGCCTAGCCCTATGCCTAAAGGTCAAAGAGAAATCCAGCAAAGAAGGGGAGGGAAACCACAGACTAAGTAGATTGCCAAACCTAAACCTACTGTGGAAGTACAAGAAAAAAAGTGAACAAAGAACATGTGACTACAACAATACAAGAAGCAGTTACTACAGGAAGTGAGCATAAAGAAAAAGAAGAATTCCAGGTAGCCAAATCAAAAGGGAAACATGTGCAGAGTCCAAAGGTGAAAACATCAATCAGGGGTATGTCTGATGAGGCCATTGAAAGTTTCCTACATTAGAACAGATTTAAGGCTCTAAGAATTCAAGAAGGGGAGAATGTTAGCCTAATATCTAAGGAAGGAATAGTACCCCTTGCCCATCCTCATGATCATTAGCTCTTGGAATATTATAGGGCTAAATAAGCCTTATAAGCAGAAAGAACTCAAGGCCTTTCTGCTGAAAAATAAAATAACCATCTTAGGATGCCTTGAGACAAAAGTTAAGATAAAGAATAAGGAGAAAGTTAGAAGGAAGTTTTGGGAGTGGGACATATTTTCAAACTATTCATATGACCCTAATGGGAGGATATGTATACTGTAGAAGGCACAACAAGTAGACCTAATCATAATTCAAGCTGGAGCTCAAATGGTACACTATGAAGTTAGAGACAAAAACTCAACATTCCATTGTTGCTTAACTTTTATTTATGGATATAACACCATTGCAGAAATGCAGGAAATATGGAAACAGATGAGACAGATTAACAATAATATGGTGGAGGATTGGCTTATGCTAGGAGATTTCAACACTATGATGTCTGTAAATGATAGATTCAATGAAAATCCTATCAGTCAAAGTGAGGTGATAGACTTCCAAACTTGTGTTGAGGATACAAGCCTGGGACTGCTAAATAGAAATGGGCACCGATGGTCATGGTGTAATAAAAGAGATGTTGATGATAAAATATATAGAAATATTGATTGGGCCCTAGGGAACCCCTACTGATTCATGAAGTATAACACCATAGAGGCAATTTATGAGAATTATGGAGTTTCTGATCATTCACCCATATTATTGTGTACTGAGGTAAAAAAAACTCTTTGGCTAAACCATTTAGGCTGCTTACTGTATTTATGCAAGAGGATGAATTTACCAAGATGGTTCAAGAGGTGTGGAGCCAAAAAATTAATGGATATGCTATGTAATCAGTATGGAAGAAGCTACAGAGTTTAGGGAACAAAGCAAAAGGGGTGAATCAAGTTTTCAACTCAGTGGACAAAAGACTTGAGAACCTAAAGGATCAATTGGAACAAGTTCAAAAGGAGATAGATGATGATTTATTCAATAGATCACTGATCCTGAAGGAGAAAGAACTATTACTACAAGTAGAGAAATGGGAAGGTATTCAAGAGAAGGTGTACAGGAAGAAATCAAGGGCTATGTGGATATCAGCAGGAGACTTTAATACTACATTTTTCTATGCACATTTAAAAGCAAGGCAGGCTAAAAATAGAGTCTCTACTATATGTAATGACCTTGGGCATAGGCTAACTGACCCCCAGTTGGTTGAACAGGAGTTCATAGCTTTCTTTGAAGGCTTGCTGGGAACAAGGGCTACTGAATTACCCCGCCTTGATGTGAATATTGTCAGGAATGGATCTTGTTTGAATAGAGAACAATAACAACAACTTGTCAAAAGTGTAACTGATACAGAGACTATGCAAGAACTTAAAGGCATGCCAAATAATAAAGCACCTGGCATTGATGGATTCCCAGTTGAGTTCTTTAATAAATATTGGCATATAGTGGGAGAGGAAGTTATAAAAGCAATCAAGGAGTTCTTTGAATCTGGGAAACTACTGAAGAATATCAGCAGTACTACTA
Organism: Nicotiana glauca; assembly: GCA_026770625.1. Taxonomy (NCBI): domain Eukaryota; kingdom Viridiplantae; phylum Streptophyta; class Magnoliopsida; order Solanales; family Solanaceae; genus Nicotiana; species Nicotiana glauca. Next base: position 77,827 of record MU683817.1, read on the forward strand.
TTACTTTGGTGCCAAAGGTATCCAATCCTTCACATGTAAAGGAGTTTCAACCTATAGCATGCTGCACAACTATCTACAAGCTCATTGCAAGAATCCTCACATCAAGATTGTAAACAGTGGTGTACCTCATAGTTGGACCTGCTCAGTCAGCTTTTATAGAAGGAAGAAGTATTCTGGATAATGTGATTATTTCTCATGAATTGGTTAAGGGATATAACAAAAAAGGAGTCTCTCCCAGGTGCATTATAAAAGTGGACATAAGGAAGGCTTATGACTTAGTTGAATGGCCTTTCTTAGAAATGGTTCTGCAGGAATATGATTTCCCAAACAGGATGGTAAGGTGGATTATGGAGTGTGTTACCAATGTGAACTACTCAATTCTGATAAATGGTGGGCTTACTAATAGATTTGAAGCAAGGAAAGGACTGAGGCAAGGGGATCCCATGTCCCCTTACCTGTTTGTCTCGGTGATGGAGTATCTGAGTAGAACATTGAAAACTCTTAAAGACATCCCAGACTTCAACTTCCACCCAAAATGTGCCAAATTAAACCTAACTCATATCTGTTTTGTAGATGATCTAATTATGTGTTGCAGAGCTGATAAAATCTTTATTCAACTACTGTTGGACAAATTCAATCATTTCTCAAAAGTGACAAGACTCATAGCTAACTTGGAGAAAAGTTCTATCTATGTAGCTGGAGTTACTCAGGATTTCAAAGACATGATCAACATTGACTATCAGTTCAAGCTGGAAGCTCTACCTTTCAAATACCTGGGAGTCCTTTTATCCTCAAGAAAGCTATCAATATAGCAATGCATGCCACTAATGGAGAAGATCACAAACATAATAAAGTGCTGGATCCCAAAATTCCTATCTTATAGTGGCAGAGTTCAACTGATAAAAAATGTGTTGTTTGAGATACAAACATACTGGAGACAAGTGCTTCTGCTGCCAAAGAAGATTATACAATTGGTGAATGCTGTGTGTAGATCATTCCTATGGACAGGTAGCCAGATCCCTTCAAAGAGAGCCTTGATATCTTAGGACAGTATTTTTATGCGAACTTCAGCTGGTGGTCTAAATGTCATGGACTTTACATGGTGGAACAAAGCAGCAGTATGCAAACTAATGTGGGCAATACATACAAAAAAGGATGCTCTCTGGATCAAATGGATTCACCCTATCTACATCAAAAGGCAGGACTTCCATACAATGAGTATTTCTAATCAAGCATGTTTGGCTAGTAAGAAAGGTGTTTGATATTAGAGAATGGTACCTGACTATAAACTCCTTTGCCAACATGAACAAATTCTGCAGAAAGGGGCAATTCAATATTCAAAAGATGTACAACTTATCGAGACCTCAGTTTCCAAAGGTTCGATGGAAAGCCTTAATGTTAGGCACCACCATAACCTAGACACAACTTCTTTCTATGGCTAGCACTTCACCACAGGCTGGTCACAATGGATAGGTTGACAGCATGGGGAATACAGGTTGATGTGTGATGTGTATTATGCAACAATGGAAAAGATGAAACAATGTCTCACTTATTCTTTGATTGCCAATTCTCAAGGAACATGTGGAATATACTGCTAAACTGGATGGGAGAAAGACATCAAAATGGTACCTGGGATGAGGAAGTATTATGGTTGATGAAAAGAACAAAAAATGGCAGACCCCGAAATAGCATCTTGGCATTTCTGTATGCAGCAGTGATATACCATACGTGGATAGAAAGAAATATGCGCATGTTTCAGGGGAAACAGATAGATATAAAAAAGATTATACGCGACATTGTTCTTCAATTACATATCAAAGGATAATAGAGGAAAAAATGGAAGAAGATATTAGAAGGAGTAGATAGTTTCCCTCTATGAAATGTAGAAGTAGAGGAACTATAAAGGATAGCTGTCTTTTTTTCGATAGTCTTTTGTTTCTTGATGTTATTTGAGTCTAACTCCTAAGTCCAAAAGAGGTAGAGGTGCTGTAAATTCATTACTGGTTAAATAAATTTTTAATATTTAACCAAATTTTTATTTATTTAATACCATTATCAACTATTTTTCTTTAATAATATAAGATAAATATATAATTTTTTAATTATAGATGAATATTAATCAAACTTAAAGTAACTGAACTCAATTCAAATGTTAATCATAGAAAAATATTATCTTAATTGTTGAACACATTATATCTGAATGTTGTAGTGATATTTACATATAAAATATTCGTTTGCACTATTTATCAATATTAATATGAATTTATTATTCTTATTATTAAAATATCTTTTACTGGTTATTTAATTTTTCTCTTACCTTATAAATAATTTGTATACTTTATGTAAGATCTTATTTTATTGCTTGAATTTATTTATTTTTAAACTCAATAAATCTTTAATATCTTAGGTATATTTTAGTTTCATTTTATAGTTTAACTTAATCCAAAGTATAAATAGTAATAGGTTATCTCAATTTACGTCTTTATATATTTTTATTTTTTTCTATTATAGTTTTTAATTAATTTTTCACCTCCATATTTCTAGCTAATATAGAAAAAATCTATGAGTGGATCAATATATATATATATATATACATACACACACACACACACACACACACACTTAATCTAAGATCTTTTTAGATTATGTATAAGATTTATTAAACTACTTCCATTAAATATGTTTCTATATATAATTTTTAATTATTAATGTTGTCCCAAAATTGCCAAGTGGATTCATTTTAGCTTGCCATTTGGTTTAACCACAATGCATACTACTCTTCTTTTGATATAATATAGATTATCAACTACTTTTCTTTAATAATATAAGATAAATATATAATTTTTTAATTATAAATAAATATTTATTTTGTTTTAAAAAATTTGCTCGAAAATTTTAAATTATTTAAAATTTAATAATATTTGTAAGTATTGTATATTACCTTTATATTATTTCTAAACTTATGATTTATAAATGTCCTTAAATTATCTCTAATTTATTTTTATTGTTCAATATTTTTAGTTTTTTATTTTACTATTAGACTTGAGTTATGTGGACTTATATTATGGCTTTTTTTATCATGATATGAAAAACTTTCTCATCTCGAATTTAAATAAGTTTTAACCTTTCTCATATGATAAAAATCTGATTTTTTTCTCTATTTATTCTTTATTTTATTTTATATTATTCAATACCTAATAGTATTACATTGTCATGTGAATTTTTATTAGCCTGTTTGAATTTAATATCTATTTTTATCACACTCATTCTAAGATAATTGTGACGACCCGGCCGGTCGTCTTAAGAATTAATGCCTCGATTCCCTATTAACTACTTCCCCTAAGTTCATTTATGCTATTTTGGTTTGCCGGGGCGTTCGGTGTTGGGTTTCGGAGAGTTTTGGGATACTTAGTCCCTAAATGAGAGGTTAAGTGTTGGAAAATGGTTCGTAGTTGGAACAGTATGAAGACGACCTCGGAATAGAAATCCGATGGTTCCGTTAGCTCCGTTAGGTGATTTTGGGGTTGAGAGCGTGTTCGGAATGCATTTTCAAAGTCCATAGCTCATTTAGGCTTGAAATACCGAAGTCTGAATTTTTGAAGTTTCCGGTCCGATAGTGAGTTTTTGATCTGAGGGTTGGATTAGAATTCCGGAAGTTGCAATAGCTCCGTCATGTCATTTGGGATGTGTGTGCAAAATTTCAGGTCATTCGGACGTGTTTTGGTTAGGTTTTTGATCGAAAGTGTATTTCCATCCGGAGCCGTCTGGTCGTCTTAAGAATTAACGCCCCGATCCCCTATTGACTGCTTCTCCTAAGTTCATTTATGCTATTTTGGTTTGTCGAGACATTCGGTGTTAGGTTTCGGAGAGTTTTGGGACACTTAGTCCTTAAATGAGAGCTTAAGTGTTGGAAGATGGTCCGTAGTCAGAACAGTGTTAAGACGATCTCGGAATGGAAATCCGATGGTTCTGTTAGCTCCGTTAGGTGATTTTAGGGGTTTCTTTCACTGCTTTTCAGCTTTGGGGAGCCGCGTATGATTAGTGGTGCACTTATGAGATAGACAGTGCAGTCAAGGCTGATTCACTGACTTGGACCCAGTTCTCGGATATGTTTATGAGAGAGTTTGTCCCCTAGAGTCTCAGGGACGCATGGCGCGCAGAGTTTGAGCATTTGCGCCAAGGTGCTAAGACCTTTTCAGAGTATGCTATCTGTTATACCAGGTTGGCCAAGCATGCACCGGCCTTGGTTGCTACAGTCCGTGAGAGAGTTCGTAGGTTCATTAAAGGTCTTATCCCACCCATTAGATCTAGCATGGCTCGAGAGTTAGAGATGGACATTCCTTACTAGCGGGTAGCGATCATTGTTGGGGGATTGAGGGTATGCTTGCCAGGGGGCGAGTGGAGAGGGAGGCCAAGAGGTCTCGAGAGTCGAGCCATTACTCTGGTGCCAGTACCCAAGCAGCAAGTCGTCATGGTAGGGGTTATGTGAGTCGCCCCGTTCATTCAGCTCTTCCAGCAGCCAGCAGTGCTCCAACTTCGCCTATACCTCAGGAGCCTTACTATGCACCTCCAGTTTCTAGCACGCCTCCTGCGCGGGGTGCTTTTAGAGGTCAGTCCAGCAGATCTGGCCTGATCCAGTCACAGCCACCACGCCTTCCCAGAGCTTGTTTTGAGTGTGGTGACACCCACCATGTGGTGAGGGATTGCCCTAGACTTGGGAGGAGTGCACTCCCACAGACTTCTCAACCACAGCGCGCTCAGCAGAGTTCTCAGGCCATGATTACAACTCCAGCTGCTACCCTACCTGCCCAGCCGGCTAGGGGAGGAGGTCGGGGAGATAGAGGCTGCCCTCGAGAGAGGGATCGGGCCAGATATTATGCTATTCCTGCTCGTACCAAGGTTGTTGTATTCGACTCCATCATTACAGGTATTATACTGGTTTGTCACAAAGAGGCATCGGTTCTGTTCGATCCGGGCTCTACTTATTCTTATGTGTCTTCTTACTTTGCTCCACGTTTGGGTGTGCCTCGAGATTCTTTGAGTGCCCCCGTTTATGTTTCTACTCCTATGGGGGATTCTCTTGTTGTGGATCGTATTTATCGGTCATGTCTGGTTACTATTCGTGGTTTTGAGACCAGAGCGGATTTATTGTTACTCGGTATGGTTGACTTTGACATTATTTTAGGCATGGACTGGTTGTCGCCCCATTTTGCTATTCTTGATTGTCAAGGCCAGGTATTTTGCGTATTGAGTAGAGTGGTACTTTAGATCACACTCCCAGTAAAATTATCTCTTTCCTTAAAGCTCAGCGTATAGTTGAGAAGGGGTGTGCTGCGTATTTAGCTTATGTGAGAGATGTTAGTGCTGATACCCCTTCTGTTGATTCAGTCCCAGTGGTACGAGATTATCTCGATATGTTTCCAGTTGATCTTCTAGGCATGCTGCCCGATAAAGACATTGATTTTGGCATTGATTTGTTGTCGGGCACTCAGCCCATTTCTATTCCTCTGTATCGTATGGCTCCTCTTGAGTTAAAGGAGTTAAAGGATCAGTTACAGTAATTGCTTGATAAGGGCTTTATTCGTCCTTGTGTTTCACCGTGGGGTGCTCCTGTCTTGTTCGTGAAGAAGAAGGATGGTTCTATGCGTATGTGTATTGATTATCGCCAGTTGAACAAGGTTACAGTGAAGAACCGTTATCCTTTGCCTCGTATTAAGGATCTGTTTGACCAGCTTCAGGGCGCACAGGTGTTTTCTAATATTGACTTGCGCTCAGGTTACCATCAGTTAAAGATTCGGGAGCCAGATATCCCGAAGACTGCCTTCAGGACTCGGTATGGCCATTATGAGTTCCTTATTATGTCATTTGGGTTGACCAATGCCCCAACAACTTTTATGCATTTGATGTACAGTGTGTTCAGGCCATATCTCGACTCGTTCGTCATTGTTTTCATAGATTACATTCTTGTATACTCCCGGAGTTGGGAAGATCATGAGCAGCACCTGAGGACAGTGCTTCAGACCATGAGATAGAAGAAGTTATATGCAAAGTTCTCAAAATGTGAGTTTTGGTTGAGTTCGGTGGCATTCTTAGGCCACATGGTTTCAAGTGAAGGAATTCGGGTGGATCCGCGGAATATAGAGGTCGTGTAGAGTTGGTCTAGGCCCTCCTCAGCTATAGAGATTTGCAGTTTCCTTGGCTTGGCGGGCTACTACTGTCATTTTGTGGATGGGTTTTCATCGATTGCAGCCCCTATGACTAGATTAACCCAGAAGGGTGCCCCATTTCAGTGGAAATAGGAGTGTGAGTCTAGCTTTCAGAAGCTCAAAACAGCTTTGACTACGGCCCCAATTTTGATGTTGCCTACCGGTTCGGGATCTTATACTGTCTATTATGATGCCTCAAGAGTTTTCCTCGGAACGGTGTTGATGCATGACGGTAGGGTGATTGCCTACGCGTCCAGACAGTTGAAGGTACATGAGAAGAATTACCCTATCCATGACCTTGAGCTAGCTGCTATTGTTCATGCCTTGAAGATCTGGCATCATTATTTGTATAGTATGCCTTGTGAGATCTATACTGATCATCGGAGTTTGCAGCACTTATTCAAGCAAAAGGATCTAAATATGCATCAGAGGAGGTCGTTAGAGTTGCTTAAGGATTATGATATTACTATCTTGTATCACCCGGGCGAGGCCAATATGGTGGTGGATGCCTTGAGTCGTCGGGCGGAGAGTTTGGCATATTTACCAGCTTTAGAGAGGCCTATGGCGATGAATGTGCAGGCCTTAGCTAGCCAGTTTGCGAGATTGGATCTTTCGGAGTCCAGTCAGGTTCTAGCTTATGTGGTTTCTCGATCTTCCTTATTTGATCGTATCAAGGAGCAGCAGTGTGAAGACCCTCATTTGCTTGTCCTTAAGGACAAGGTTCAGCGTGGAGATGGAAGAGATGTGACCTTCGGAGATGACGGGGTATTGAGGATGCAGCGCCAAATTTGTGTGCCCAATGTTGATGAGCTTCGATGGTTGATTTTAGCAGAGTCACATAGTTCGCGGTATTCTATCCATCCGGGTGCCGCAAAGATGTATCAGGACTCGAGGTAGCACTATTGGTGGAGGCAGATGAAGAAAGAAATACTCGGTTATGTGTCTAGATGCCTCAACTTCCAGCAGGTGAAGTATGAGCACCAGCGACCGGGTAGGTTGCTTCAGTAGCTAGAGATTCTGGAGTTGAAATGGGAGCGCATCACCATGGACTTTGTATCTGGACTCCCACGGACCTTGAAGAAGTTTGATGCCATTTGGGTTATTATGGATTGGCTGACCAAGTCCGCTCACTTTATTCCTGTGTGTACCACATATTCGTCGGAGCGGTTGGAAAAGATTTATATCCGGGAGATCGTCCGTATGCATGGTATTCTAGTTTCTATTATTTTAGACAGAGGTACTCAGTTTACATCGTGGTTCTGGAGGGCCGTGCAGCAGGAGCTAGGTACTCGGGTGGAGTTGAGTACAACATTTCACCCCCAGACGGATGGAGAGTCCGAGCGCACTATTCAGATTCTTGAAGATATGCTCCGTGCATGTGTGATCGAGTTTGGAGGGTCTTGGGATCAGTTCTTGCCATTAGCAGAGTTTGCGTACAACAACAATTATCAGTCCAACATTCAGATGGCGCCGTATGAGGCTTTATATGGTAGGAGGTGTAGATCTCCGATTGGGTTGGTTTGAGCCGGATGAGGCCAAGCTATTGGGCACAGAGTTGGTTCAGGACACATTGGAGAAGGTTAAGATGATCTAGGATAGACTCCGTACAGTCCAGTCTAGACAGAAGAGCTACGCGGATATGAAGGTTCGTGATATTTCATATATGGTTGGTGAGCGGGTTCTGCTTTGGGTTTCGCCTATGAAAGGCGTCATGCGGTTTGGAAAGAAAGGAAAGTTGAGTCCGAGGTTTATTGGCCCTTTTGAGATTTTGAGGCGAGTTGGGGAGGTTGCTTATGAGCTTGCCTTACCTCCCAGTTTGGTAGGGGTTCATCCGGTATTTCACGTTTCGATGCTCCGGAGATATCACGGTGACCCGTCACACGTATTGGATTTTAGTTCAGTCCAGTTGGACAAGGATCTATCCTATGTTGAGGAGCTAGTGGCTATATTGGACAGGCAGATCAGAAAGTTGAGGTCAAAGAACATTGCTTCAGTAAAGGTTCAGTGGCGGGGTTAGTCGACCGAGGAGGCGACCTGGGAGAATGAGTGGGATATGCGCAGCCAGTACCCTAAACTTTTCACTACTTCAGGTATGTTCTCTATGCTCATTCGAGGACGAACGAATGTTTAAGTGTAGGAGGATGTGACGACCCGTCCGGTCGTCTTAAGAATTAACGCCCCGATCCCCTATTCACTGCTTCCACTAAGTTCATTTCTGCTATTTTGGTTTGCCGAGACGTTCGGTGTTAGGTTTCGGAGAGTTTTGGAACACTTAGTCTTTAAATGAGATCTTAAGTATTGGAAGATGGTCCGTAGTCAGAACAGTGTTAAGACGACCTCGGAATGGAAATCTGCTGGTACAAGTTTGAATAGGGTATTAGGTGTTATTGGTGCTTTTGGTTGAGGTCCCGGGGGCCTCGGGATGATTTCGGATGGTCGACGGAAGAATTTTAAAAGTTGAGATGCATCCATTTTTCTGCTTATGGTATTTTTTTCGCTTCTGCGGCTTGGGAACCGCAGAAGCGGAGCTGCAGAAGTGACCTTGGCATCGCAGAAACGAGTTTGGGCATATCCGTTAGGTTCCGCAGAAGCGATGGGAATTCCGAAGAGGAGGATTTGCTTCTGCGAGAAAAGGACCGCAGAAGCGTAATCTTGGATCTTTAGTGAAAGTCGCAGGAGCGACTTACTTTTCGCATAACCGAAACCACAGAAGCGGTCTCTTAACCGCAGAAGCGGAAACCACTGGATAGAAATAGAGATTTCGAGGTTTTAGTTTCAAAAGTTGGAAAAATCAAATTGGAGCTGGGGAGAGGGCGATTTTGAGAAGGTTTTCAAGAGAAAATCATTGGGTAACATTTCTTTAATCCTTTCTAGTTATATTACATAAATCTTTAGTTAATATCAACATTTAATTTCGAAATTTTGGTAGAAATTGGGGGAAAAGTTCTTAGACCTTTAATTGAGAATCTGTGAGGTCATTTGGACTCCGATTTCAGTGTTCTTGTTATGTATAGACTCGTGAGAGTACGAGGGTTCTAAAAATGTAAAAATTATCCGGTTCCGAGATGTTGGCCTTAGGGGAATTTTGGTTATTTTACCTAATTTCATGCCTTAGCCTTGAATTAAATAGTAGAATCAGTTGTTTGCGATATTATTTACGATATCTAATTGAAATGAATAGATTTGGGCAATCTAGAGTCAGATACTCGTGGAAAATATGTGGTTCCTAGTTGATTTTTGAGCCGGTTCGAGGTAAGTGGCTTGTCTAACCTTGTGTGGGGGACCTTTCCCCTTAGGATATGATATTTGGTAATTGAATGCCTTGCACGTGAGGTGACGAGCATGTACTTGAGCTAATTGTTGGAAATCCATTTTTACTTGAAGTATTTAAATTAAGTTTTTCTTGCTTATCTGTTTATTTTGAATTGTAAGTTTATCCTATGCTAGTTTAGAGAAGCATGTTTATTTGACTTACTTGCTTAAGTGCTTAAACTGTCTTGTTTGTAATACGTGAAACATGTTAGGCTAGAATTTCTATTACTTGTTTTGAGTTTAGCATTTATCCTAATGTTTTGGGCTGTTGTTGTGTGCTTTAAATTTAGACTACGGGACGACATCCCGGGAGATCCCCCATGTACTTGTTATATTCTGGACTGAGGTGCGAGATACCAAGAGATCCCTGGCACATGTAAATGTAAGATTTGAGGATACCAAGAGATCCTTAGGATACCAAGTGATCCCTGGCACATGTAAATGTAAGATTTGATGATACCAAGCGATCCTCGGGATACCAAGAGATCCCTAGTGTATATGATGAGGATACCAAGAGATCCTCGGGATACCAAGAGATCCCCGGCTATTACTTCCTGATGTGAGCAGTATTCCGTATATTGTTTTGTTTCTGCTTCCTATTACTGTTTTCCTTATTTATCCTGTTTAGATTCTCGGTATAGATGTTATCTATACTGTTTTCCTTATCATATCATATATTGTGTTTATCTCAGTAGGGCCCTAACCTTCCTCGTTACTACCCAATCGAGGTTAGGTTTGGCACTTACTGAGTACCGCTGTGGTGTAATCATGCCCTTCCTATGCATATTTTTCATATGCAGAGCCAAGTAACCCTACTTAGGCATACTATCCTTGAGGCAGGGAGAGCGACGGAGACTACGAGGTACATCTGCAGCGTTCGCAGACCGAAGAGTCTCCTTCTTACTATATCTTGTAGCGTTTAGACTTCTTTCGTACTTTGATGTAGACTTTTCTAGAGTTTAGAGCAGTGTATTACATTTTTTATTACCCTGTGTTTCCCGTGAGTTTCTGGGTTTTGGGGTGATATTGTAGACTTCCGCGTTTGAGTTGTATATGCCAAGTGGCGCTTATATACAGTTTTCCTTCTATTTTTGCTTAGTTTAATTAATTGTTTCCGCAAGTTATATTATTTTCGCATTGTTAGGCTTACCTAGTCGTAGGGAATAGGTTCCATCACAACATGTTCTCGAAGGGCGAACTGGGGTCATGACAAGTTAGTATCAGAGCTCTAGGTTCATAGGAGTCACAGAACACAAGCCAGTTTATTAGAGTCTCGCTGGTCGGTATGGAGACGTCTGTACTTATCTACGAGGGTCTATATAACTATTTAGGAAAAATCTTCATTTCATTTGATTTCCTTATCGTGCGGTATTTTTGACATCAACTCTAAACTTCTGTCTTCTATTCTCTCACAGATGGTGAGGACACGTGATACCAGAGATGATCAGGCACCCGCGCCCCCTACTGCAGCCGTCAGAGGCCGGCGCCGGGGTAGAGGTCGAGGATGCGCACGTGGTGCAGCCAGAGCACCTGCGCGAGCTACCACCGAGGCACCACCAACAGATCCTGCCAGAGCCCAGGCACCCGGCACACCTACTACTGCCACTACTACTCCAGCTCTTCAGGAGACTTTGGCTCAGTTCATGAGTATGTACATCACCTTGGCTCAGGCAGGGTTGTTTCCCCTTGCTGCAGCCACATCCCAGGCCGGGGGAGGAGCACAGACTCCCTCCATCCGCACTCTTGAGTAGCGAGTGCTGGTTGAGCAGGCTCCCGAGATTATTCTCGCACTGCCTGTAGTGCCAGTTCAGCCCGAGGACGGGTCAGCTGCTTCAGAGGACGTGCAGCGGAGACTTGAGAGGTTCAAGAAGTATGATCCCCCAGTATTCAGTGGATTAGCATCAGACGTTGCCTTGGGATTTCTAGAGGAGTGTCACCGTATTCTTCGCACTATGGGCATAGAAAAGTCCAGTGTGGTTTCTTTCACTGCTTTTCAGCTTTGGGGAGCTGCCTATGATTGGTGGCGCAGTTATGAGATAGACAGTCCAGTCGAGGCTGCTTTACTTACTTGGACCCAGTTCTCGGATATGTTTATGAGAAAGTTTGACCCCTAGAGTCTGAGGGAAGCATAACGCGCAGAGTTTTGAGCATTTGCGCTAGGGTGCTATGACCGTTTCGGAGTATGCTATCCATTATACCAGGTTGGCCAGGCATGCACCGGCCTTGGTTTCTGCAGTCCGTGAGAGAGTTTGCAGGTTAATTTAGGGTCTTATCCTACCCATTAGATCTAGCATGGCTCAAGAGTTGTAGATAGACATTCCTTACCAGCAGGTAGTGAGTATTGCTAGGAGGATCGAGGGTATACTCGCCAATGGGAGAGTGGAGAGGGAGGCCAAGAGGTCTTGAGAGTCGGGCCATTACTCTGGTGCCAGTACCCTAGTAGCAGGTCGTCATGGTAGGGGTTATGTGGGTCGCCCCGTTCATTCAGCTCTTCCAACAGCCAGCAGTGCTCTAGCTCCGCCTATACCTCAGGAGCCTTACTATGAACCTCCAGCTTCTAGCACGCCTCCTGTGCGGGGTGCTTTCAGAGGTCAGTCCAGCAGATCTGGCCTGAGCCAGTCACAGCCACCACGCCCTCCCAGAGCTTGTTTTGAGTGTGGTGACACCCACCATGTGGTGAGGGATTGCCCTAGACTTGGGAGGAGTGCACTCCCACAGACTTCTCAACCACAGCGTGCTCAGCAGAGTTCTCAGGCCATGATCACAGCTCCAGCTGCTACCCCACCTGCCCAGCCGGCTAGGGGAGGAGGTCGGGGAGATAGAGGCTGCCCTCAAGAGAGGGGCCGGGCCAGATATTATGCTATTCCTACTCGTACCAAGGTTGTTATATCCGACTCCATCATTACAGGTATTATGCTGGTTTGTCACAGAGAGGCATCAGTTCTGTTCGATCCGGGCTTTACTTATTCTTATGTGTCCTCTTACTTTGTTCCGCATTTGTGTCACGCCTCAAATTCGAGGGACATGACCGGCGCCCGGCCGGGTTGCCCCAGCCAAGCGGACCTGGGTGCCTTTCCCTACCCCACGTGTTACCCCATGTTTTCCCTTACTCAATATTTGCAAGAACCAACCATATGAATAATTTTGAAATGCCTTTTTGCAAAATATACATACATACATAACAATTAGTGAAGTTATTAATTCATTGCCCAACAAAATAAACATGGGTGTCATAAGTTTCTAACCCACTTCCACTATCTATGGAGCCTCTAAGAGTACAATAGGATAATACAGTGTTTGTCGGCAACAAGGCTCCGGCTATACCTTACACAATAGCAAAATAAACTACGGAAACCAGCAACCTGAGCCACGTAGGGCCCCGAAAGGAATGGGGCTCACCAAAATAGCTGACGGAAGACGAAGAGGGAGCTACGTTCGGTGGGCTGGAGTACCTGCTGCAGATCCACCTACAATCATAACACGAAAGTAGCGCCCCCGGCAAAAGGGACGTCAGTACACTTGAATTGTACTGGTATGTATAACAAACCTTACCCTGAGTAACCTCAAGCCATACACAAGTAATAAACAATTGAGTACAATCTAGGAAAACAATCAAGGCAAACAAGTTAACAAACTCTCCTGTTCCCATCATCACTTCCACATTTTCAATCTCACAATGATTTCATATTTCATTTCAATAGTGATATCGATCACTTTCCACCCTTATTACCTCGGCCACCCTTATTACCTCGGCCACCCTTATCACCACAACCCACACCTTATTACTTTGTTTTGCGGCGCACAACCCGATCCCACCGAGCAATCACAGTCCATAAACAACACCACAACAATAACAATTTACAAAGATACAACAACAGGTTCTAAGAGCAACAACAAATTCCAATAACAACAACAACAACACAACTTGCCAAAGGATTCATATCACTATCCATGCCATTTCCATCTTACCAATAGCCCATGGTGCCATTTAGATCACAACAACAGTTTTACACGACCAACCACAAGAGAAGTTACCACAGTTATTTCCGTTTCACCAGTTATGATTCTCTTCTATCAATTATTCCAAAATTCTTACTACACAACACATAAGGCACAATACTTACAAGAATTCACAATTGGTGTACACAAGCAAACACATACTGCTCATGAGAGTTTAACTTCACAACTAATTCATGAAAATATCGCATACCAAGTATTTGGACACCAAACATGGTGATTTTACAAAGGTTAAAGTTAGCCATACATACCTGAAGCCGAATTCCTTTCTAAATTCTACTTCCAATTCACCAAATAATCTAGCACATCAATATAGTGCACAAATTAATATACATTACTTAGAATTGAAGTTCACAATTGTTACTCAACTTACTTAGGTTATCAACCCCTCTTTGAACATTTCTTTACCCCTACCCAATTCCTTTACTAGATTTTAGGTTATTAATGGACATGCATGTACCATTCCAACCATTAATTCAGGGACCAATGCATGAGACTCCCCACCCCTTAGTTTTAAACAAAATTTAATAAGAAAAGTTAGGGATTTTACCTGTAGGGAAAAAGGGGTATGAAGACAAGCTTGAATTTGCCCGGCCCGGATAGCTTTGGAGAACAAAGTTTTTGGAGAAGATGAGTTTTCTCTCTCAAGACCCTCTCTTCCTCTCTCTTAATTTGATCAGAATGTCGTTGAAATGAGGGGGGTTGGGGTGTTTTATTAAAAAGGGGTCGGGTTTTAAAATTGGGAAAAATAGAAGCCCGGCAAGATCTGCGGTCGTATTCTGCGATCGCAGAACTAAAATGTGGTCCGCATAGTGGACCACAGAAATGCCCTCAAAACTCTGAAGGTCTGTTCCGGTATGCGGCAGGAATGCGGTCCGCATATTGATTATGCGATCGCATAATGGACCGCATTTTTAACATCAATTTTGACCAATCTACTATTTCACTATGCGGCAGAAATGCGGTCCGCATATTGATTATGCGGTCGCATAATGGACCGCATTTTCAACATCAATTTTGACCAATCTACTGTTTCACTATGCGGCAGGAATGCGGTCTGCATAGCTGATCTCCGACCGCATTCTGGACCGCATAAATGACAAGCTCTGGAAACTTGATTCTTTTGATTTTTAAAAGCTTAGTTTACTACCTAACACATGTTCGGAGCCGACACCACAAGTTACTAGGTTTTGAGTTCAAAAATTTTACGGGGTCTCACAATTTGGGTGTGCCTCGGGATTCTTTGAGTGACCCCATTTATGTTTCTACTCCTGTGGGGGATTCTCTTTTTATGGACCATATTTATCGGTCATGTCTGGTTACTATTCATGGTTTTGAGACCAGAGCGGATTTATTGTTACTCAGTATGATTGACTTTGACATTATTTTGGGCATGGACTGGTTGTCGCCCCATTTTTCTATTCTTGATTATCACGCCAAGATCGGGATGCTAGCTATGCCTGGTATTCTGTGTATTGAATGGAGTGGTACTTTAGATCACACTCCCAGTAAAATATCTCTTTCCTTAAAGCTCATCATGTGGTTCAGAAGGGGTGTGCTGCGTATTTAGCTTATGTGAGAGATGTCAGTGCTAATGCCCATTCTATTGATTCAGTCCTAGTGGTACGGGATTATCCCGATATGTTTCCAGCTGATCGTTCAGGCATGACGCCCGATAGAGACATTGATTTTGGCATTGATTTGTTGCCGGGCACTCAGCCTATTTCCATTCCTCCGTACCATATGGCTCCTCCTGAGTTAAAGGAGTTAAAGGGTGAGTTACAGGAATTGCTTGAAAAGGGATTTATTCGTCCTAGTGTTTCACCGTGGGGTGCTCCTGTCTTGTTTATGAAGAAGAAAGATGGTTCTATGCGTATGTGTATTGATTATCGCCAGTTGAACAAGGTTACAGTGAAGAACCGTTATCCTTTGCCTCGTATTGAGGATCTGTTTGACCAGCTTCAGGGCGCACAGGTGTTTTCTAATATTGACTTGCGCTCAGGTTACCATCAGTTGAGGATTCGATAGCCAGATATCCTAAAGACTTCCTTCAAGACTCGGTATAGCCATTACGAGTTCCTTGTTATGTCAATTGGGTTGACCAATACCCCAACAACTTTTATGCATTTGATGCACAGTATGTTCAGGCCATATCTTGACTCGTTCGTCATTGTTTTCATAGATGACATTTTTGTATACTCCCGGAGTTGAGAAGATTATGAGCAGCACCTGAGGATAGTGCTTTAGACCCTGAGAGAGAAGAAGTTATATGCAAAGTTCTCAAAATGTGAGTTTTGGTTGATTTCGGTGGCATTCTTAGGCCACGTGGTTTCGAGTGAGGACATTCGGGTGGATCCGCGGAAGATAAAGGCCGCGCAGAGTTGGCCTAGGCCCTCCTCAGCTACAGAGATTCACAGTTTCCTTGGCTTGGCGGGATACTACCATCGTTTTGTGGAGGGATTTTCATCGATTGCAGCCCCTATGACTAGATTGACCCAGAAGGGTGCCCCATTTTAGTGGACAGAGGAGTGTGAGGCGAGCTTTCAGAAGCTCAAAACAGCTTTGACTACTGCCCTAATTTTGATGTTACCTACCGGTTCGGGGTCTTATATTGTCTATTGTGATGCCTCGAGAGTTGGCATCGGAGCGGTGTTGATGCAGGACGGTAGGGTGATTGCCTACGCGTCCAGACAGTTGAAGGTACATGAGAAAAATTACCCTATCCACGACCTTGAGCTAGTTGCTATTGTTCATGCCTTGAAGATCTGGCGTCATTATTTGTATGATGTGCCTTGTGAGATCTATACTAACCATCAGAGTTTGCAGCACTTATTCAAGCAAAAGGATCTAAATATGGGTCAGAGGTGGTGGTTAGAGTTGCTGAAGGATTATGATATTACTATTCTGTATCACCCGGGCAAGGCCAATGTGGTGGTGGATTCCTTGAGTCATCGGGTGGAGAGTTTGGTGAGTTTGGCATATTTACTAGCTTCAGAGAGGCCTATGGCGATGGATGTGCAGGCCTTTGCCAGCCAGTTTGTGAGATTGGATCTTTCGTAGCCCAGTCGGGTTCTAGCTTGTGTGGTTTCCCGATCTTCCTTATTTGATCGTATCACGGAGCATCAATATGAAGACCCTCATTTGCTTGTCCTTAAGGACAAGGTTCAGCATGGAGATACCAGAGATGTGACCATCGGAGATGACGGGGTATTGAGGATGCAGTGTCGGATTTGTGTGCCTAATGTTGATGAGCTTCGAGAGTTGATTTTAGTAGAGTCCTATAGTTCGCAGTATTCCGTCCAACCGGGTGCCGCGAAGATGTATCAGGACTTGAGGCAGCACTATTGGTGGAGGCAGATGAAGAAAGATATAGTTGGTTATGTGTTTAGATACCTCAACTGCCAGCAGGTGAAGTATGAGCTCCAGCAACTGGGTGGGTTGCTTCAGCAGATAGAGATTCCGGAGTGGAAATGGGAGCGCATCACCATGGACTTTGTATCTGGACTCCCATGGACCTTGAAGAAGTTTGATGCCTTTTAGGTTATATTGGATTGGCTGACCAAGTCTGCTCACTTTATTCCTGTGTGTACCACGTATTCGTCAGAGCGGTTGGCGGAGATTTATATCCGGGAGATCGTCTGTCTTCATGGTATTCCAGTTTCTATTATTTCAGACAGAGGTACTCAGTTTACATCATGGTTCTGGAGTGTCGTGCAGCAGGAGCTAGGTACTCGAGTGGAGTTGAGTATAACATTTCACCCCCAGACGGACAGACAGTTCGAGCGTACTATTTAGATTCTTTAGGATATGCTCCGTACATGTGTGATTGAGTTTGGAGGGTCTTGGGATCAGTTCTTGCCATTGGTGGAGTTTGCGTACAACAACAGTTATCAATCCAACATTCAGATGGCACCGTATGAGGCTTTATATAGTAGGAGGTGTAGATCTCCGGTGGGCTGGCTTGAGTCGGGTGAGGCCAGGCTATTGGGCACAGAGTTGGTTCAAGACGCATTTGAGAAGGTTAAGATGATTCAGGATAGACTCCGTATAGCCTAGTCCAGACAGAAGAGCTAAGGTTCATAATGTCTCATATATGGTTAGTGAGCGGGTTCTGCTTCGAGTTTCGCCTATGAAAGGCGTCATGAGGTTTGGAAAGAAAGGAAAGTTGAGTCCGAGGTTTATTGGCCCTTTTGAGATTTTGAGGCGAGTTGGGGAGGTTGCTTATGAGCTTGCCTTACCTCCCAGATTGGTTTGGGTTCATCCAGTATTTCATGTTTCGATGGTCCGGAGATATCACGGTGACCCGTCACACGTGTTGGATTTTAGTTCTGTCCGGTTGGACAAGGATCTATCCTATGTTGAGGAGCCAGTGGCTATATTGGACTGGCAGATCAGAAAGTTGAGGTCAAAGAATATTGCTTCTGTAAAGGTTCAGTGGCGGGGTCAGCCGGCCAAGAAGGCGACCTGGGAGACCGAGTGGGATATGCGCAGCTAGTACCCTCATCTTTTCACTACTTCAGGTATGTTCTCTATGCTCGTTAGAGGACGAACGAATGTTTTAGTGTAGGAGGATGTGACGACCCGTCCGGTTGTCCTAAGAATTAACGCCCCGATCCCCTATTAACTGCTTCCCCTAAGTTCATTTCTGTTATTTTGGTTTGTCGGGACGTTCGGTATTGGGTTTCGCGGAGTTTTGGGACACTTAGTCCCTAAATGAGAGCTTAAGTGTTGGAAAATGGTCCATAGTCAGAACAGTATGAAGGTGACCTCGAAATGGAAATCTGTTGGTTTCGTTAGCTCCGTTAGGTGATTTTGAGGTTAGGAGCGTGTTCGAAATGCCGAAGTCTGAATTTTTGAAGTTTTCGGTTCGATAGTGAGTTTCTGATTCGAGGGATGGATTGGAATTCTGGAAGTTGCAGTAGTTCCGTCATGTCATTTGGGACGTGTGTGATAAATATTAGGTCATTCGGACGTGTTTTGGTTAGGTTTTTGATCGAAAGTGTATTTTGATGAAATTTGGAGTTCTTAGACTTAAATCATTGATTAATTTGGGTTTCCAGTGTTGTGTAAGGTGTTTTATGGATTGGTACAAGTTTGAATAGGGTATTAGGTGCTATTGGTGCTTTTGGTTGAGATCCCGGAGGCCTCGGGATGATTTCGGATGGTCGACGAAAGAATTTTTGAAGTTGAGATACATCAGTTTTTCTGCTTCTGGTATTTTTTTCGCTTCTGCGGCTTTGGAACCGCAGAAGCGGCATTGGCATCGCAGAAACGAGTTTGGGCATATCCTTCAGGTTCCGCAGAAGCGATGGGAATTCCGCAGAGGCAGATTTGCTTCTACGAGAAAAGGACCGCAGAAGTGGAATCTATGATCTTTAGTGAAAGTCGCAGAAGTGACTTATTTTTCGCATAAGCGAGACCGCAGAAGAGGAAACCACTTGAATGAAATAGAGATTTAGAGGGTTTAGTTTCAAAAGTTGGAAAAATCAAATAGCTCGGAAGAGGGCGATTTTGAGAGGGGTTTGAAGAGAAAATCATTGGGTAACATTTCTTTAATCCTTTCTAGTTATATTCCATCAATCTTTAATTAATATCAACATTTAATTTCGAAATTTTGGTAGAAATTGGGAGAAAAGTTCTTAGTCCTTTAATTGAGAATCTGTGAGGTCATTTGGACTCCGATTTTAGTGTTCTTCTTATGTATAGATTCGTGAGTGTACGAGGGTTTTAAAAATGTAAAAATTATTCGGTTCCGAGATGTTGTCCTGAGGGGCATTTTGGTCATTTTACCTAATTTCACGCCTTAGCTTTGAATTAAATAGTAGAATCGGTTGTTTGCGATGTTATTTACAATATGTAATTGAATTGAATATATTTGGGCCATTTGGAGTCGGATACTCGTGGCAAAGGCATGGTTCCTAGTTGATTTTTGAGCCGGTTGAGGTAAGTGGCTTGTCTAACCTTGTGTGGGGGACCTTTCCCCTTAGGATATGATATTTGGTAATTGAATGCCTTATACGTGAGGTGATGAGTGCGTACGTGAGCTAATTGTTGGAAATCCGTTTTTACTTGAAGTATTTAAATTGAGTTTTTCTTGCTTATCTATTTATTTTGAATTGCAAGTTTATCCTATGCTAGTTTAGAGAAGCATGTTTATTTGACTTACTTGCTTAAAAGCTTAAACTGTCTTGTTTGTACTACGTGAAGCATGTTAGGCTAGAATTTCTATTACTTGTTCTGAGTTTAGCATTTATCCTAATGTTTTAGGTTGTTGTTGTGTGCTTTAAATTGGGACTACGGGACGGCATCCCGGGAGATCCCCCCTATACATGTTATGTTCTGGACTGAGGTGCGAGATACCAAGAGATCCCCGACACATGTAAATGTAAGATTTTAGGATACCAAGAGATCCTCGGGATACCAAGGGATCCCTAGCACATGTAAATGTAAGATTTGAGGATACCAAGAGATCCTCGGGATACCAAGAGATCCTCGGGATACCAAGAGATCCCCGGCTATTACTTCCTGATGTGAGCAGTATTCTGTATATTGTTTTGTTTCTGCTTCCTATTACTATTTTCCTTATTTATCCTATTTAGATTATCGGTATAGATGTTATCTATAATGTTTTCCTTATCATATCATATATTGTGTTTATCTTAGTAGGGCCCTGACCTTCCTCGTTACTACCCAATCGAGGTTAGGTTTGGCGCTTACTGAGTACCGCTGTGGTGTACTCATGCCCTTCCTGCACATGTTTTTCATGTTAATATCCAGGTACCCCTACTCAGGCGCACTATCCTTGAGGCAGAGAGAGCGACGGAGACTTCGAGGTACTTCTGCAGCGTCCGCAGACCGAAGAGTCTCCTTCTCACTTTATCTTGTAGCGTTTAGACTTCTTTCGTACTTTGATGTAGACCTTCTGGAGTTTAGAGCAGTGTATTACATTTTTAATTAGCCTATGTTTCCTGTGAGTTTCCGGGTTTTGGGGTGATATTGTAGACTTCCACGTTTGAGTTGTATATGCCAAGTGGCACTTATATACAGTTTTCCTTCTATTTTTGCTTAGTTTAATTAATTTTTTCCGCAAGGTATATTATTTCCGCATTGTTAGGCTTACCTAGTCGTAGGGCCTAGGTGCCATCACGACATGTTCTCAAAGGGCGAACTAGGGTCGTGACAATAATATAGATAAAAATAAAATAAAAACTTTCTCATTTCAAATTCAAATAATTTTTATCATTCTATTTTCTTAATTGGACGATATTTTCAAATAATTATGTTATGCTTTCAAATTTAAACTAACTGAGCTCAATTCAAATATTAATCAGAGAAAATATTATCTTAATTCTTTAACACATTATATCTGAATGTTGTAGTAATATTTACGTATAAAATATTCGTTTGCACAATTTATCAATATTAATATGAATTTATGATTCTTGTTATTATAATATCTTTTACTGGTTATTTAATTGTTCTCTTACCTTATAAATAATTTGGATACTTTATGTAAGATCTTATTTTGTTGTTTCAATTTATTTATTTTTTAAACTCAATAAATCTTTAATATCTTAGGTAAATTTTAGTTTCATTTTATATTTTAAATTAATCCAAAGTATAAATAGTCATAGATTATCTCAATTTATGTCTTTATTTTATTTTTTCTATTATAGTTTTTAATTAATTTTTCGCCTCCATATTTCTAGCGAATATAGAAGAAAATCTATAAGTGGCTCAATATATAGATATAGATACAAATATACAAATATAGATACAAATTGTAACGACTCGACCGGTCGTTTTGAGCCCTAGCACATCGTTCGATAGTTTGAGGCCATGAGCAGCTTCATTTTAGGTGTTATGAGTCGTACGCGTGGTCAGAATTTAATTTTGGAAAGTTCGGAGTTGATTTGGGAAAAGAATTCTCATTTCGGAAGCTTAAAGTTGAAAGAATTAGCTAGGACGGGATTTTTGAGTAAACGACCTCGGAATCGGGATCTGAAGGTTCCAACATGTTGGTATGATGATTTCAGACTTGGGCGCATGCCCATATCAGGTCTTGGATAACCCGGGAGCATTTTGGCGCCTATTGTGGAAGTTAGTATTTTGGAAGAAATTTCATAAGTTTGGCTTGAAGTGCATTTCAGTGTTATCGATGTCTATTTGGGATTCTGAGTCTGTGAATAGCTCCGTATGGCTATTTTGGAGTTGGGAGCACGATCGGAAGCAAATTCGGAGGTCCGTAGGTCATTTTGGAGTCATTTGGCTAAAGATAGTAATTTGAAGGTTTTTGAGAAGTTTGACCGGAAGTGGACTTTTTGATATCGGGGTCGGAATCCGATTCTGAAAGTTGGAGTAGGTCCATAATGTAGAATATGACTTGCGTGCAAAATTTGAAGTCAATCGGACGTGATTTGATGGGTTTAAACATCGAAAGTAGAAGTTTGAAATTCTAAAGTTCATAAAGCTTGGATTGGAGCTTGGATTGGAGGTCGATTCGTGGGTTTAGCATTGTTTGATATGATTTGAGGCCTCAAGCAAGTCCATAACGTGTGTTGGGACTGGTTGGTATGATTGGTTGGGTTCCCGAGGGCCTCGGGTAGATTCCGGGTGGTTAACGGATCGAAACTTGGAATTTTGAGATAGCTGAAGGGTCTGGTTGCTGGTATAACCGCTTCTGCGGTGGGTTAACCACAGAAGCAGCCCCGCAGAAGTGAGTAAGGGAACCACAGAAGCGGTTTGAGGTGAAGGGAGATGGGACCATAGATGCGGTCATATTTCAGCAGATGTGGACCGCACCTGCGAAGGTAGGAGCGCAGAAGCGGATTTTGGTCAGGAGGAAAGGGACCGCAGAGGCGGTCAGGGCTCCGCAGAAGCGGGACCGCACCTGTGGAAGCAGGAGCGCAGATGAGGAAATTGGGCAGCCTGGGAAGGAGCGCAAATGCGGTATTTGGGTCGCACCTACGGAATCGAAGAAGCGGTAGAGGAGCCGCAGGTGCGGAAATAGCTGGAGGCAGAGAATTGTTTAAAATTCGGGAATTGGCCATTCTTCTCTCATTTTTCACTTGGCATGGGCGATTTTGGGGAGCTTCAAGAGGGTATTTTTGTCATCAACGTCAAGGAAAGTCATCCTCACCTATTTTGAGTTAAATACATCAACTATGTATGAATTTGAGCATGAAATTTGTAGTAAACTTGGGGTTTGAGGGAAAACCTAGAAATTAGTATTCTTGGAATTTGACCACGATTTTGGGGATGAAATTAAGAGAAAATTATATATTTGAGTTCGTGAGTTCATGAGTAAACTTTATCTTCGAGAAATTTTAGAAATACGGGCACGTGGGCCCGAGGGCTTTTTCGTCAACTTTTCGATCGGGGTTAGAAATTATTATAAATTGGGTTTTAATGAATAATTGAGTATATATTAATGGATTGGTAGCATTATTGGCTAGATTTGGAGCTTCGCTCAGCGATTTGAGTCTTCGAAAGGGCGTGGAATGTCAGTTATGGATCTTCGGAGCGAGGTGAGTTTCCTTTCTAACCTTGTAAGAGGGAATTGTCCCCATAGGTGAATTAATTGGTTATGTGCTCCTATTTGTGGGGGCTACGTATGCACGAGGTGACGAGAGTCCGTGCGTAGCTACTATTATGCTATTGTCCGGGTAGTATAGGACCTTAAAGCATGCTATACTTGGATTAACTATAAACTTATTGACAGCTCGAATTGCTTAAACCACATCGAATTAATAAATAAATTTCAAAAAGGATTAAACTAATTTTCTTAAATTGTTAAAAGAAAAAGTGGCTTTTATTTGAATAAATATTCCTCGATAAATTCTTAACTGGCTATCTGAGCATGTATTTCTATGTGTACCTGCGTCGCGTGCATGATTCATGAGCAGGGTGATTGTTTAATTTATGTTTACCGCATCGCATGGATAGTTCGCGAGCGGGGTAATAGATGCATCTATGGTTCACGCCGTTCGACCCTCGGCAATGCATAGTTTACATTTCTATTGGAGCGGGTCGTCGACCTCGACATGATTTGCGCATGCTTGTATTGCTTGCCTTGAAACTTATTGAAGTTATTGCTGCCTCTTTCTGGCTTAAGAATATATGTATAAATGATGAAAAGGAATGATTTCCTATAAAAGAAAGAATTGTTTATTTGCTTCAACCCATTGAATTATAATCACGTTTATAAAAATTCACGAATTAATATACTATGGATATACCATCATTGGACCATTAGTAAGTGTCGAAGTCGACCATCTCGTCTCTACTTCTTCGAGTTTAGACGGGATACTCATTGGGTACACGTTGTTTTCGTACTCATACTACACTTCTGTGCATTTTTGTTGCACAGGCATATCCATCTCTAGTGGCCTACTGGGCATAGCAGCACGGATGATACGGAGACTTAGGTGAGCTACACTTCTCGAGGCGATTCACAGTAAGCAGAGTCTCTTTTAGTTTTCTGTATTTATTTCTATCCAACATTGTATTCCGGATGATTGTTGTATTACATTATTTCTTAGAAATTGCGCGTGCACTTGTGACACCGGGTTCTGGGAGGATTTTTGGATTATTAAATGTTAAGTTTTGTTAAAGACTTCACGGTTGTTTCTGTAAATTTTATTATTCATTATTTAATGTATAAAGAAAAATTATTCTAGACAATACAAAACTTGGAATTTAATTAAGTATTTTGGTTGGCTTGCCTAACAGCGGTGTCCGACGCCACCACCACGACCCTTAGTGGATTTTGGGTCGTGACAACATAGTATCAGAGCACTAGTTTCCTAGGGTCTCACGAGTCATGATCAAGGTTAGTAGAGTCTCGCGGATGGGTAAAGAGACGTCTGTACTTATCCTCGGGAGGCTACAGGACTATTCGGAGTACTTCCCTCCTTGATTCCTCATCGTGCGATTTGATTCCTTTGAGGCTTATGCCTTTGTTTCTTTCCTACTCAATCTTTTGCGATGCAAAGCGTTTGCTATTCATCGAGGATTGAAGAATTGTAATAATATTACGAATATTGTGCGGGATGTTTCTCCCCGTATAGTCGTCTGAGCTATTATTGTCGCCTTATGGAAGGATATTTTGTTATTTCAGCCCAATAACGGTACTTCTGAGGGCTCTGAGGAAGGCACAAGTTTCCATGATGCTTATGAACGATTGTTCCGTAGTAGTGATATGATGGTAGGATGTTGCCCACGTGTCAGGGAAGTGAATGACTTGAAGGGAGGTTTACTCGGTGCATAATCTAGAGATTCAGTATTCTATTTCCAGCAGGGGAAAGGCAATCGGGCTAAGAAGGTGCGGATTTGGGATGGTAGAGTAATGAGACTCAGTACATGCGAGAGTGGTGGAGCTTTCTTCTATGAGGGGATGTCGTTGTCCTAATTGAATGCACTAAGTTTGCCGGTGTTGTGATCTTCTACAATTCGCCTTTGGAGCAAGCTATTATGAAATAGTATCGGAAATGCGACTATCAGATATCGCAGGGCGCGATAGTTTAGGGACGAATCAGTGTTTCTAATGTCGATGGTATGAGAAGGATGATTTTCCGAAAGGTGTAAAGTTAGCAGCAATTATGGGTTCAAGTGCCACGAAGATAGATTTTAATTAAGGCAACAACTGAGTAGCAAAGGATGAGGAAAGATGTGTGGAAAGTGTCAGATGATGGCTAAAATTCCTAGAAGGCCAGGTATATGATGCAAAGGTCAAGTATTTGATTAAAGAAGTGAGTTTTCCCAAAGTGAGAGAGTGGCAGATGTTGCATATAGGCTGGTGGTAGGATGATTACGCACCTTAAGGAGAGTTTGGAATGATTTGGGATTTTAGTGGCTGGAGATTGAAGTCTACGGGTTTAATTGAAAGTATAGGCTAAAATGCGGCAAAGAGATCGGTCGTGTGAATGTGGTTGATGATTTAGAGTATAAAGGGGGGGGGGGGGTTACAGAAAGAATCTGAGAATTTAGGTAGTTGATTGGGCAAGGTTATATCAATAAGAGATAAGCAATCCCAGTGAGTTCCAGAGTTGTGTAATAGTGGCTTCAAGCTAAGTGGGAGAGTCCCACCGCCTATGATTGGTTTCATGGTTAACCAATTGCGAGGTTTTCTGGTTGTTAGCATATATCTGGGTTATTTCGGCTACGGGAAAAGAACATAAGTGGTAATTTGAGCAAAGGAATTATTAAAGGGTGCTATGGTTGGCCTTATTGGCTCATGTTCAAACTTGAGGAAAAATTTAGGATTGTGCTTTGTAAAGATGTGGTCTCCAAGGGAAGTGATTCTTCTAGGTGCTTCACCAATAGGGTATTCATATGATAGAAGAATCATGGAGTTTATTATATTCGGGGCCAAGTCAGAGAGGGTGGCTCTCAACAACGGTGCTAGTGAATTCAAAGGATCAGGTGTGATGGCTAACGATTTCGAGCCTATAGGTACGGTTAAGAATCAAGCTTGATGGCAGCCTATGAGAAGGGGCACTGAATGTCTATGATGTTTTGACTTGCGATGTGGCTATTGGGAGGTACAAAATAGTTCATGGGATTTGAGATAACATGGTCTCGTGATTCAAGTTCACTCGGGATGAGTGCGGATGGAGTGTGTTAAGTATTGAATGGAGTTATCATTATTTCTATGGCAATCAGGATAAATTGGAAGAAAAGGGATTGGTTAGACATAGTCGGTATGGCGTGTTGCTGGTAGTGAGCAGTTCTTTCTGCGTGATCGAGTTATGCAAGTGAATTGTGACGGTGCGTCCAAGGCTTGTCGACCGTCGTAGTTGGTGTTCAGAAAGTATTCTACTCTTGATATGTGGAGGTGGGCCCCGGAAGGGCTATGGTGGCTTAGACCACTACTTAGAGATTTTCATGTTCTACGATTATGAGAATTCACCTGTGTGTTGCTATGGTTTCTTGAAGTGAGTTAAGTGAAAAGCTTTTATATGATGAAGTGTTAGCCCAATAGTGGTTCCAAAGCTATGATGAAAAGCGTGTTCTATCGTATATTGGCATGTTTGGTGCAGTGAATGGTATAGAATTTGAAGTAAAGATCAAGGTAATAGCTCGGTGTGGACAAGGATGTCACAATCTCGAATGAGCAGGAAATGAGTTTCGGTGTTTTGTGAAAAAGGCTTTGCATCCTGGTTAATGATCTTGATCGTTTTTTAGCGTTAGTGCGGCTGGTGGTTTGGATGTACGGACCCATTATTCATTTCGGAAGGTTGTGGAAGCGTGTCCCACAGGAAGATTTTATAAGTGTGACATGTATTCACTTGATTAATTAAAGATTTAAACCAAGTATGAGGATTGTGGTAATATCATTAATTTGAGAATTTATGCCTGGAGGGCACTCTGTTTATTGGGTATGGACTATGGAGGTTCGCTCCGGTTATAAGGGTTGTTCTTATGTATTATGAGAAAAGGGGAGTTATTATGGACCTTTGAAAGGTTATTAGCCTAGTTGGTGCAATTAGAAATCGGCTTGAGATCAGTGGATTGATTTAAATATGAATATGGGCTTATATCAGGCTAGATGTGGTCATCTCAGCAATACGCTCCTTATGGAAGGGAGTCGGGGTGTTATTTCACTGTCAGATATTTCATGTAATGATGTATTGCATTGTGCGAGTTGTGAGACGGCTTGGTGAATTTCTTATGTGTTGAGGTTCCGCATAGAGATGAGGTTATATGAGCAGGATGGCTCTTGAGAATCAGACCATATATCACACTTCAGTTGTGCTCGAGTTTGTGGATTATAGCGTTATATGTCTCCCCTGATAATGGTATTATACACTTAGCGTGTTTATGGCTGATATTCAGTATTTTGTTGTAATGAGAAATTTAACTCGATGTTGTGAGTTCCATATGTGGATCGGGTGGCACGCTGCCATGGGCATGTTATTTGGATCGGGTGGCACGCCGCCATGGTTATGTTGTGTGGATCGGGTGGCATGCTGCCATGGTTATGATTGCTCGGATCGGGTTGCGCGTCGCAATAGCGTGATGTTCAGTACAATTCCCCATATCTGTTTATTGTTTTCTGTTTCCTATTTTTTGAAGGAAGCTCATATTAGCTGTGCGCCCGCGTCACATTTATGATTCGCGAGCGGGGTAATTGAAATTCCTTTTCAGAGTTCATTTTCCTTTTTGTATCGCATTCTAATTGGTAGCCTATTGGCACATTGTGGCATCATATGAGACTTTTGGTCATGTCGGGGTGGCTTATTGCCTAAGTAATTCGTACTGGGTGAGACAAGATTGTTGGATTTAGGATAAGTGCAATCTGATTACGTGAAATATATTAAGGAGCAAAGATCATTATTTGGTTTAGAATGAGGTAATGTTTCTTGTCAAAAGTATAGACTCAATGATTGGTTGACTCGGCAGTTGATTATGAATTTTTGCACATTTCTTCCGTTGTGGCGGCATTGTAAGAGTTCGAGTAAAACATGTGTATGTCATGGTGTGCAATGGGAACATCGGATTCGTGGAATTTTGGCTAAGTTGATCAGAAAATGTTATTGTGGTCCGGTGAGTAAAGTGATGCTAGGTGTGAATTCAGCAAAGTTATGCAGCCATGTTTGGGTACGACATGTACTGATCGATATGGTGATCTTATGTTGGAAACAGGTCGGGCATAGAATTTCGGATGTTGGAATTGGGCTCTAAGGCTTATTTGCTTGAATAAAAGGGAATATCTTCAGAATTGATCGAGCTGATGTGCTCAACTGAGTTGCGGTAGCACGGGAAGGTGCATGAGAAGTTAAACAGTGATTTCAGACTACTACAGTATAGTCCTCAGCACGTTCGAGGATGAACGTATGTTTAAGTGGGAGAGAATGTAACGACCCGACCGGTCGTTTTGAGCCCTAGTGCGTCGTTCGGCAGTCTGAGGCCGTGAGAAGCTTCATTTTAGGTGTTATGACTCGTACGCGTGGTCAGAATTTAATTTTGGGAAGTTCGGAGTTGATTTGGGAAGAGAATTATCATTTCGGAAGCTTAAAGTTGAAAGAATTAGCTATGATGGGATTTTTGAGTAAACGACCTCGAAATCGGGATCTGAAGGTTCCAGTAGGTTCTTATGATGATTTCGGACTTGGGGTATGCCCAGATCGAGTCTTGGATACCCGGGAGCGTTTTGGCCCATATTGTGGAAGTTAGCATTTTAGAAGAAATTTCATAAGTTTGGCTTGAATTGCATTTCAGTGTAATCGATGTCCGTTTGGGATTCCGAGTCTGTGAATAGATCCGTATGGCGATTTTGGAGTTGGGAGCATGATCGGAAGCGAATTCGAAGGTCCGTAGGTCATTTTGGAGTCATTTGGCTAAAGATAGAAATTTGAAGGTTTTTGAGAAGTTTGACCGGAAGTGGACCTTTTGATATCTTGGTCAGAATCCGATTCCGAAAGTTGGAGTAGGTCCGTAATGTCGAATATGACTTGCGTGCAAAATTTGAAGTCAATCGAATTTCATGGGTTTAAACATCGAAAGTAGAAGTTTGAAATTCTAAAGTTCAAAAAGCATGAATTGGAGGCTGATTCGTGGTTTTAGCATTGTTTGACATGATTTGATGCCTCGAGCAAGTCCGTAATGTGTTTTGGGACTGGTTAGTATGATTGGTTGGGGTCCCGGGGGCCTCAGGTGGATTCCGGGTGGTTAACAGATCGAAACTTGGAATTTTGAGATAGCTGACGGGTCTGGTTGCTGGTATAACCGCTTCTGCGGTGGGTTAATCGTAGAAGCGACCCCGCAGAAGTGGTTGGAGGTTAAGGGAGTTTGGACCGCATATGTGATCATATTTCCGCAGATGCGAGACCGCACCTGCGGAGGTAGGAGTGCAGAAGCATATTTTGGTCAGGAAAAAGGGACCGCAGAAGCGGGACCGCACATACGGAAGGAGGAGCGCAAAAGCGGAAGTTGGGCATCCTGAGAAGAACCGCAAATGCGGTATTTGGGTCGCACCTGCTAAATCGTAGAAGCGGTAGAGGAGCCACAGGTGTGGAAACAGCTGGAGGCAGAGAATTGTTTTAAATTCGAGAATTGGCCATTCTTCTCCCATTTTTCACTTGGCATGGGCGATTTTGGGGAGCTTCAAGAGGGGATTTTCGTCATCAACGTTAAGGTAAGTCATCCCCACCTATTTTGAGTTACATACATCAACTATGTATGTATTTGAGCATGAAATTTGTAGAAAACTTGGGGTTTGAGGAAAAACCTAGAAAATTAGTATTCTTGGAATTTGACCACGATTTTGGGGATGAAATTAAGAGAAAATCATATATTTGAGTTTGTGAGTTCATGAGTAAACTTATCTTCGAGAAATTTTAGAAATACGAGCATGAGGGCCCGAGGGCATTTTCGTCAACTTTTCGATCGGGGTTAGGAATTATTATGAATTGGGTTGTAATGAATAATTGAGTATATATTAATGCATTGGTATCATTATTGGCTAACTTTGGAGCCTCGCTCAGCGATTTGAGTCTTCGGAAGGGCGTGGTGTGACGACCCGGCCCGTCGTCACGTGAGTTACCGCCCGTTTCCCCCATATTATGTTGTTCTATGTTTCAATATCAGTATTTGAGTCGATCGGATAGAATTGAATTAGTTTTAGTTGGAAATGAGGCACTTAGCCTATTAGAAGGAAGCTTGTTTTGGAAAAGTCAACTGAAAGATTACTATATAGTTAGAAGGCTCGGATGTGAATTCCGGTGATTTGGTTAGCTTCGGGGGATGATTTGTGACTTAGGAGTGCGATCGGAATTGAATTTGGAGGTCCGATGTGGAATTAGGCTTGAATTGGCGAAGTTTGAATTTTGGCGGATTCCGGTTGATAGGTGAGATTTTGATCCGAGGGTCAGAATGGAATTCCTAGAGTTGCAGTAGCTCCGTTAGGTGATTTTGGATATGTGTGCAAATTTTCAGGTCATTTGGACATCGTTTGGTTGGGTTTTTGATCGAAAATGCATTTCGGAGGTTCTTGAAGAACTTAGGCTTTGATTTGGTGAAATTTGATGCTTTTGATGTTAACGATAGTGTTTTGATGGTTCGAGCAAGTTTGAATAAGGTAATAGATCATTTTTGTGCTTTTGGTTGAGGTCCCCGGGGCCTCGGGGTGAATTCGGGTGGTTGAACGAGAGAATTGGAAGTTGGAAGTTTTGCTGGGTTTTGTTGCAGCAGGTGTTTCCGCATCTGCGGAAGGGAGACCGCAGATGCGGCTTCGCGGAAGCGGAAAGAGCTCCGCAAGTGCAAAAAGGTGTGTGTTCAGCAGTGTCCGCATAAGCGGAAGTCTTGACCGTAGAAGCGGTATTGCGGGTGCGAGTTTTGGACCGCAGAAGCGGTCATGCCCCTTAAGTGAAAGCTACGCAGAAGCGGAACTTGGTCCGCATTAGCGGGTCCGCAGGAGCGGATATCTAACCGCAGAAGCGGTCGAGGTGAACCGCAGAAGCGGAGTCCGAGCCGCAAAAGCAGAGTTTGGGCTTTTAAGTGAGAACCGCATAAGCGGATTTTTGGCCGCAGAAGCGGTCCCGCATAAGTGGAAGCGGGACCGCAGAAGCGAAAATCGGCCTGGGCAGAAGGGTTTTAAAATGGCATTTCATCCGCGACTTGGGGGTTATTTTCCTCCATTGTTGAGCATCTTGGAGAGCTTTGGGCAAGAATTTTTGAGGGTTTTGACTGAGAATCGAATGGAGGTAAGTTCCTTGGCCTAATTATTCAAGTTTTTGGTAGAATTAACATGGAAATTGGTGGAAATTCATTGAAAAGGTAGTAAAGCTAGGGCTTGAGTTTTAATATTTCAAATTGGAATTCGATAGGCCATTTGAGCTCGGATTTGGGAGTTCTTGGTATGTATGGACTCGTGGCGAGACGAGGAACCCGGTAATGTAAGCTTTATAATTTTTCGAGAAGCGGGCTCGGGGCTCAGGTTTTGCTAGTTTCGAGATTTTTGCTATATTTCGATTGCTTTCGATTGGGTGTGTTCCCATTGGTATATTGTGATGTATTCGCTCTGTTTTTGGTTAGATTTGACGCGCGTGGAGGCCAAGTTGAGGGGAAAAGGAGTCGCGAGCGAGGAATTTCACCGGTTCGAGGTGAGTAATACTTGTAAATAATATTCTGAGGGTTTGAAACCCCGAATTTGCACATTATAGTGCTGTATTGAGGTGACTTGCACGCCGGATATGAGCGTGGGGTAGAGCACCATTGGGGATTGTGACTTGGTCTGTCCCGATTGTTGATTTTTTCGTGTATTTGACTGAAACTGCTTGTATCATCATACTATGGGCTGACTGCCATGTTTGGGCTTCGTGCCAACTATGTGAATCCTTCGAGAATTGATATTACTGTTTTAATATATCTTGCATATCATTTGGTTTCAGTCCAAGGTTTTAAATACTGTTTTGCAAACTCTGCCATACTTCTAAGTTTTGAAAACTCAAATGATATTTTAAATGATATTTCGGGCTGAGGACTACTGTTTTATAAATGCCCAAGGGGCTTATGATGATTTTTTGGATTGAGCATGGATCGGGCTGCGTGCCGCAGCAGTATTATATTGATTATGGGTGGATCGAGCTGCGCGCCGCAGCGGTGTTACATTAATATTGAGGTCGAGTGCCTGGATGATTATACTGATATTGATATGAGGCTGAGAGCCTAGATGTGATGCCACGAGATGGCTTGTTATTG